>BQNB010126739.1:0-19551 GCA_026074375.1 Tanacetum coccineum | reverse complement strand
TGAGTTAGATAACACTTACATGCAAAATACTTAGTAAAAATCACAAAAACCTTCCCTTTTGGCTCTCTTATAGCCACGGCATCAAACACCCCTTCAACCAAATCCATACCTTGATTTATAAGAGCATACATACCTATACACATCATATCTAAGATATTCTAAGATGTTTCCAAGCATTGGCTAACCATTTTTAAGTATTAATCAAGAAAAGGAAGGTTAGGGTTTATTTGGAAAAGTTAGGGTTTCATATTGTGCAAGCTTTGATTTCTAGTCTAAACAAGGGTTTAGATTGTGTTAGTCATCATCTTCATTCACCATAAGGTCATCTTGAACTCTTTATGATCTTACATTTATCATTAATATGCATATGTTAATTCTTTATAGCTTGAATCACCATTAGGATATGTTTAACTTGTAAACATGGATTTTTCTTGCAAATATAGTTTCATGAACTTATAAACATGTTGTATGGATGGTAATATGAAGTTATAAATGGATACATAAGTATTTTACAATCTTAATTAAGCTTAAAAAGTGTTAATGCAAATTAGGGTTTTAAAAGATCACTTAATATGTTACTAGTAAAAGAAAGGCAAATGACATATTAATGTTGATTATGGACTTTTAATCATGTTACTTGAACACTATAAAATAGTCATGTTGGGAGAAATACACTTGTACACTTATGGTTATTATGTAAAAATGGTCATATATAAACTTGTTAAATTAAGGTTTCTTTAATAGATTATGGCTTAAAGGTATTATTATGGACTTAATGACTTGGACTTTTGGACAAATTTTGGACTTATGGACTATATAATATATATGATATAGTATATTAAGAGTGTGGGAAAAACTTGTGGAAATTACTTAGTTAAAAAGTATATAAAACAAGTTTAATAAATAAGTAAATATATAGATATTAAGGGGCTGTTTGGAATCGAATTCCAAACAGTGGATATTATGTTTTATAAATATTCTACATCTCGTAACGATTCCGAAAAGGTAAGAAACTTGTCAAACGGATAAATAACGAAAAAGTTACGCTAATTACGAGTTATACGTTAATTAATCGGGTTTATAAAATAACTTTTATAAAAATCTTATAAAACAGCAAGTTGGATATTTTTAACGAATAAAACACATTTTTAGGATTCTAAAATGATAAGAATCATAATTTTTCAATTTATAATGAAGGAGTTATGAATTTCGCGGGTTTTCGGTAATTAAAAGTTATAAAAATAATTTTATAAACTATGAACAGTAAAAACACTATTCATGACAGAAACTTTTATATTTTGTAAACCTTATAAATTGATAGAATTTTCAATAACGAGAACGTACTCGAAAGAATCGCTAAAAACGGAGCTATAACGAATAAAATACGACGTTTACGAGTGTTACGTTAATTTAAGTTATAAAAATGAATTTATAACTGGTATGAACAGTAAAATCACTGTTCATCAGAGGACATGAAATTTCAAAAATGTCATATTTTGATACGTCGTCTTATTACGAAAGCGTGGACGTAAGAAACGCGAGAAACGGACTTGAAACGCGAAAGTTATGCCATATTTACTAGAATGATATTTATAAATGTTTTACAATTATAAATATGTTTTCATAACTACTAATAGATGGTGATGTAGCTACATAAGACATGCATATGATGTTAGTTAATCAAAGCGATTAGTGCTTATACGACCTATGATAATTTAGGTTGCATTCGATCTTTTACGTGACGCTTTATCTGCGATATTTGGATTATCTGAACTCAAGGTGAGTTCATAGCCCCACATTTTTACGATTTCAATGATTTATAACTTTGGGGTGGAAACATGCTTTGTTTTATAAATTGGACGCAAGTGTATATTTTATATTGATTACGTGTTTGCCTAAGTAGCGATAACCCAAGTTGAGCCCATTATCATGAACTGTCAATTGCATAGATGTAGTTGTGAATTACATTATGTGAGCGCGAATGTTATGAATAGATCTATTTGGGATTGACCATCCCGTTCGGGTGACTAGCTATCACCGGGAACGAACGTTATAGCATGTCGGATTAGGGATGTTTCGGGTTAAACATCTCATAGGGCAAATAGCAATATTTTATTACAAATATAATAGTCGAGCTTCAGTGTCATGAGCTTAGGAAAATGTAATCGGATTTTGTGATGTCTGCATCTGTTGCATTATCACGGGGAAAGTCTTGCGGTCCTGCATAATATAATTTTACTAACCTATGAATTCACCAACATTTTTGTTGACGTTTTAAAGCAATGTTTTCAGGTGGTCAATAGGCACGAGGTGCCAGGGATACATTGGTGATTTTGTTTTGGGATGTCATGCTAAAGATATGGTTGCATTATGTTTTTGGGAAATTCATGTGTTATGAACCAGAATCTTTGTAATAATAATAATGATGAACAAGTTAAAGCTTCGGGCTATTTGTATCAAATACTTTGTTAAATCCAATGTATCAGTTTTAAACGACTTTTGTCGTTCTTATATATCTTGTGCTATTGATCTATGAAGTGACACGCCCCGGATATCCTTACTTCGCTACGAACCATTTTGGGGGTGTTACAATAAGAAGAAATGAGTCGAGTATATCATGAGTAAGATACTAGGGTTCTACAAAGAATGCTTAGAGTTAGGACCCGAATACCAAACTGGCCAAGATGAAAGCACTAGTGGAACTAGTGAAAACCAATTAGGAGTTACGTAAGGAATAGGACTCTGAGTCTAGCTAAAAGACTCTCTAATAAATAAAAGCGCTTATTGGGAGGCAACCCAATCTTTTAAATTCCTCATTTTTAGAGTGTCGTGTGTTTTAATTCTTTATTTGTTTATTGTTATTGTTTGAAAATTATTGTGATCATGCTTTGCTATGTTTTTTACTTCGTCTTAATCGCATTCAAAGGTATTTTACAAAGATAAGTGTAAGGGAAAAATCCAGTTTATAAGAACCAAATTTTCAAACAAGTCAAGATAAATAATTTAAGATTAATTCGCGTCTAGTGTCTTCGAGTCATATGTTTGTGTTAATAATTTTTGTGGTTTTGCAGTAAACTTTTTGTAGGAAATACTTAATGGATATGCGTTCAGAAAATTTTGAACGAGAAAAAAATAATTCTCTACAGTTAGTGGAGACGGCGTCTGGATTTTCCATACGACGTCCCCACTCTAGTACAAGAAAGTTTTGATTTTTGTTTTTAAATCTTTTGTATAATTTCCGGAATTTGTACACTGCTTAAAGATCTGTAGTAAACTACGAATAACTTTAACACATTCATCCTATCTTTTTAATAATAAATCTGTTGTCGAGTCAAAACGTAAAGTTATATAGTTTGTTTGTCTTTTATTTCGCAGATTTTACGTAGTTGTTTGGACCTTGTCTTTGATTTGCATGTTATATTTGATAAGGAGAAGCCCGGGAGTTCTTAGGAGTTTCATGATGATAATTCTTAGATGACGATTTAGCCCGGATCATTATTTCTTCTCCAAATTTGAGCATAACCAGGGGAGTACTAGTTTCTTTCGCCCTCTTTTCTCTTCCCTTTATTCCACCATTTGTCTTTGCTTGAACTTAAAATGATGAGTTATCTATCGAAACATAAATCGTAAAGGGAAATTTTAACCCAAATTTAAAATTTTTATCACATAACCGGTGAAACTAAGTAGCTAGAGCGTCTCATCGATAGGGAATTATACGAATAGCACAAAAACCCTTCCACTCAAATGAATTCACCCCCAAAATTGTGAGGTTTACGCTCCTAGATCTTTAGGAATTCGGGTATCCACCATTGATGCCCAAGATAGTTTATATGTTTAAGCTTTCTCGAGTTAGGGTTCGAATGTAGTCATATGTGTCTATTCCGTCTTTGTTACGGATGTGTACGTATAGTCTTGTCACCTTTTCTGGAGCTCTTAGCATTGATATTAAATTATATGAGCGTACCGGTAGTATATAACTTCTAGAAATTGCTTTAGTGATGCATCCCGAGACTGCGTAGTGAGTAATAATATTTGCTAAATGATAAGAGGCACTAGGATTAACCCATGTCTAAAACCTGTAATTGTTATTTTAGTCACCCCGACTATATAACTATCCTACACCCTTGTTCGCGCTCACTTTTAGTGCGAGATCCGCCTAGTGAAACGTCAACCATACCCTTAAACCAATTGTGTCACCCAAAACCTTAGCCTACCCTACATGTACTCGCTTTTAGTACATCGTTATGTTACACCCTTAGTTAATTATTGAAGTACACGGTTGCTAAGTCCTTATCCTTGTATATATTGTTTTGGGACGATTGGGATTCATGGTTCTACAAACCCTAAATTTTCAAAACGTTTTGAAAAATTAATGCACGGTAGATTTGAGATGTCCTTAATGGGGGAAAAGAAATTCTTTTTAGGACTTCAGATCCACCAATCCCCACGCAGTATTTTTATCAATAAGGCTAAATATACTTTAGAGATTTTGAAAAAATATGGTATGGAAAAAGGACAAAGCATTGGTACACCAATGGTTGCGAAACCTAAATTAGATGCAGACTTGAGTGGTGAACCCATATACCGGCTACCATTTGTGTTTATCTGTTTTATTAGTTAGTTTATTTATTCATGTTCAATATAGAGTCAAGAAAATAAAAATAAAGAGTTTGATGTAGAGTTTTGTAGAGTTTGTATATCTTGTCCGAGTCTTCGACTAGCAACCACGCCAACGTGAATTCCCATATGATAGTTGACTAACCACTTCACTCAAATCCACCCAAATGTCACTCTCCCAAATGCATCCATTTTCATTTACATGTATCCCACATAATTACACATCACAACCCTTAAAAGTCCTCTTTGATGGTAACTATTAGTACTTATGCTAGCGGTGGAGGTTTGATCCTTTATCAAGCCTATGGTAACTTATATGCTATGACTAGGTAATGAGTGTTAAATTTTTTATTTTCATATTGTTATAATTCATTATACACTGAGAGAGAGAGAGAGAGAATCTAAACACTTATTGTGAGGTGCTAGTGTATTTTTCCCGTGCTTCTAGTTACGAGGTCTAATTGGTTGTGCCATGAAGCCTTTAAAGAGTAAGTTAAATGCCCCCGATATGTATCTTGTTAAGGTATAAAAGCTTATTTCCTTGAGGGCAAGCAAATCTCAAGTGTAGGGGTATGTGATGAGGTGTAATTTTATACACATTTTCGGGGTCATTTTACCCTTATAATCATGCAAAAATGTCTTAAATATGTGCTTAATCGTTTCTTTTTTGCATTTTTAGCATTTGGAAGACATTTGGTGGAAATACACGTGATTTGGGCTCAATTTAGGAAACGGACAAGGTAGCTAACGGGTGTGAAGATTGATGAAGATTCAAGACCGGGCTCTAGAGACGCTGTCTGAATATCCCCGACCGCGTCTGGACTCAAGTGGGACGCCGTCTGAATCATGGAGACAGCGTCTGGATCAGCCATTAAGTTTGAAGACCTAAAGAAACCCTAGCTTGGCGATGGCGTCTGGAAAATGGTGACGCCGTCGCAGCCTGAATTCTATATATACAAACTCAATTCTACGTTTTTCATATACACTTTTGATAGAAGAAATTAGGGTTTAGTTCGTAGGAGAACAAGGTGTATGATTCGTTTGATAGTATATATATAATAATATAGGAAAATAATCAACCAATTACCCTTAGCCAATGATTGGTTAAGAATTCGCGAATTAAAATATATATGTAACCGGAAGTATGATTCCCGGGTCGTTATGTCCCAACGAGGTGTGCAATTGAAAATCGAATGACGGATTGATGATTGATGTTTGAATATGACAAGGTTATGATTGTTTTTCTATTACTACAAGTTAAATATG
The DNA here is from genome assembly GCA_026074375.1 of Tanacetum coccineum. NCBI lineage: Eukaryota > Viridiplantae > Streptophyta > Magnoliopsida > Asterales > Asteraceae > Tanacetum > Tanacetum coccineum. Next base: position 13,668 of record BQNB010126739.1, on the reverse strand, counting down.
CAAAAACGATTGAAGAAAACCTAAAAACGAAAGCAATATAACTTAAAACCTAAAACGGGCACGAAAAACGAGGGTCAAAAACCTAAATTACACAATTTAAACCCTAGAATAAAATTTTCACTTAAAATGGGTTCTAAGTGACTAAAAACGAAGTTTAAAAAAAACTAGATCGAAAACGGAGTTAGTTAAGACAAAAAACGAGTCAAAACAAGAACGGGAACGAATCCCATTCTTTAAAAAGTAAAACTTTGCAAAAATGACCCTACATATGTAAATTTATTTTTCCTAGAAACTATATGACAAAAGAAAATTTTAAAAAAAAAGTTTATATTTTTCTGACTTTTATTTTATTTTTTATGATTTTTTAAAGTTTTTAAACAAAATAAATTATAAAAAATACTAAATGTTTATAAAAAATTCTGAAAAATTCACGGAAACTAAATTAAGCTACAAGGAATCTAAGAAAAATAAAAGGAAAGAACCAGCTTATTCCAATAAGCTGGAAATAAGCAAAACAACTTATGGGTTGTTTGGGCCAAAAGGGGCCTTAAGTATTTGATTGTGTAAACCTCTACCGGATGAGCTATTGTAGCACAGCGGTAGAGGTGTTGGTTTATAAAGGGTTGAGGCTTGTTGAGGTCGGGGGTTCGAGCCCCAGCTCACCCTTGACTTCCAAGCTTCCCCTTTTGCCTTTTTTTTTCTTTTTTTTACCAGCTTATAAATAAGCTGAGTAAACACAACTTTAAAAAAAACAAACTTTTTACTTTTCACAAATAAGCTCAAAATAAGCTGTCAAAGTGGACAGAAGCTTATTTAATCTAAGGGGAAAAATGAGCTTTTCTTTTTGGCTTTTTAGACTAAATAAGCTACAATGAGAACAAATAAGCTGAACAGGAACAATAAGCAAAACCAAAAAAGCACTAAGGAAGCAGAAATAAGCAAATGCAAGCACTATGATAAGACAAATAAGCAGATAAGCTAAATTACTCTAAAATCTAAGGTAAAGTCAAAATAAGCTCAAATACAATTCACTTAAACTAATATTACTTTACACAAACCTAATAAGCACCAATGAACAGAAATCAAGCAAAATCAACAAGAAATAAGCTGAGAAAAGCTAAAAAGCATTCTGATATAAAAGTGGTTATAAAACAGATGTAGGGACAACTTTGGGCTTATTTTTAAGCCCTCAGACAAACACTTAAGGACCTATAAGCTAGAAAAAGGAAAAGAGGACATAAAACACTATAAGAAAAAGCAAACTAAAATTATTTTGAACAATTAATAAGCAATGAAAAAGCTTTCTAAAAATGGCTATGACAGACTGGATGCTTAAGACTAAGGGCACAAAGGGGCTTTTTCTAATTTATTTCTAGACAGATTAAGCTAAAAAAAAGGGATGAGCAATCGCATGCAAATAAGAGCACATATAAATAGCATATGAGAACAAAAAGCTACAACTATAATCCACCAAATAAGCCAGAAATTGGCTTATTAAGTTTCCAGCACCAGAGGACTTGTTTGGGTTTGGCAGATTAAGAAATAAGCTCAAATGAGCTCAAATTAAGCTGAAATTCCTAAAAAACTATCTAAACTAACTTAAGATACCTAATGCATTAAGGAATAAGCAAAATCACTAAGCCATAAGCTCAAATAAGCCAATTGAAGCTTTTGAACTTAAAACTGATTGAAAAACTGCCAAAGGCCTACTTTTGGCTATAAAATAAAGCCACTCCTAGAAGGTGTCTTAAGGTTTGGGCTTTTGGGGGCTTATTAAAGAGCTTATAGGCTTTCTAAAAATGTAGGAAGCTCAAGCTTTCCAGCTTAAATAAGCCAAGACAAAATGATGCCAAGTGGCTGTTTTGCACCAGGGGAGATGTTGGTTTTTGAAAGAGGCTTTTTTGCAGGCCTCAAAACAGATGTCCAAATAAGCTCAAAACTTGAAAATGAGTTTAAACAGGTTAAGCTTGGTACTTAATGTACTTATGCTTGCATTTTTAGAATCTAAAGCTTTCTATAACCTATCTAATTTAGCTTAAGAAAATGACTCTTTAAAATTTCTAGGTGATTTTGACAGAAAATGTTGAACCACAAATAACACTTGCAGGGATTCTTAGCCTATAACTAATACACAATAACACTCAAAATCTATACTAAAACAGGTACTAAAAGCTACTTTAAAATAACAATCAAAATAAGCAAATTAAACAATTAAAATTCCACCAGACTTGAACCAAAGCTAAATTACACTTAACTTTTGAGATTTTACAAATAAAAACTTATTTAAACTAGTTATTAGACCTTCATTAAGCTAGATAAATCAGACTTAGGTAACCCAACCCATGACATAAACCAAATTGACCCATTTTAACTCTTGTCCCAAACACCCCTTTATAATCTGAATTTGGATCTTTAAGCTGTTTTAGGGTATTTTAAGCCAAGGGTTTTAAAAACAAACACTCATACATCGATAATAAGCATAAATAAGCATATTGAAAAAGAAAATACGCACAAATAAGCTGAAAATAAGCTAATGCAGAAAATTAAGCTTAAATGAAAGAAAAAGGACTTACCAAAGCCTTAGCTCTAAACAAGGCTATCAATGCTCATTAGAGCTTAATCAACAAAGCTCTAGCTTGTGTTTAACAAGCTAGTGAGTCCATAAGCCCATCCATATCCGGCTTATCATCCAAATTATAAGCTGTGGTGAATTTAGGAGTGGATTTTGTTGATTTTTGATTAACTACTTAACTTTTTCTTTTTTTTATTGAAAATAGCTTATAATTAAGCCAAATGAAGAGCTTCTTAACACATTTCAACATAAATTAACAACTTAAGAGCTTGAATTTAAAACTTGGCTTTTTAACTCAAAAACTTCATTAATTCTTAAAAGTGTTACAAGACATGAAATTTAAAAGACAAATGACTAAAATAAGCTGTAAATAAACTAAATTAAACTACAATAAGCTAAGATGTGTTAAGATATATTAAGATGCCTTAAAAGGCTTACAAGAAGAACTATTTATAGCCGAAATCTTTTCTTCTTGGACTTCTCAGCCTGTGCTTCTTTTGTGAGAGCTTCATAAGGTGTGTTAGTTGTGTGAGACAAATGACAAACTCAATCTTGGCCCTCCAAATCACTTGTGCTTCTTTTCTAGTCATCACAGCTGTCGAAAGCTCTTGAAAATGGTGAAGGATTGCCAAGTTGGCACTTATACAGCTGGGGTGAGGGTGAAGTTTTTATCCATAGGGTAATTGGTGTTGCAGGTTAAAAGGTGGGGGGAAAGCTCAATTTAGGTTGCAGGTTAATAAGGGTGAAGAAAAACCCGTGACTTGGTTTGGGTTTGAAATTGGCGGGAAATAAGGATTATAAGATACAGGGTACTGGTTTGTGATGGTTGCCAACTCTGAGGTCCCTCAAAGTTATTAAGGTTGCTTTGCAAATTCGTCCTTGATTGCGATTGATTATGATTTTGGGGTTTGGCAAAATTGTCCCCTCATTGTTATAACTTGAATTGCAAAACTCGTCCTTGAATAATACAAGTTTAGGGGGTTGGCAGGAATGCCCCCTAAAGTCGTGTTTCACTTAAATTGCAATTTCAGCCTTTGTCATTTTATCTTAGTAATATAAATTTAGGGTTTGGCAATTTCAGTCCCTTAAGTTATATTCTTTTCTGATTCAGCTTCTCGGAGTTGACTTGACTTTGTCAGGGTTGACTTTGACTTTGACTGTTTGACTTTTCTGTTGACTTCTTGACTTGGTTGACTTTTTGGCTTCGATTTGGCTTTGTCTTTTCATACTTTTCCATTCCGTTCTTAGTTTTGTCATTTTTGTCTTTGTTTTTCGTCCTTTTGTGTGATACCTGTTTCCTGCACAATACAAATGCAAAACAAACATATATTTGGCAGTTTTTGTCTGTTTTTGGTCATTTAAGTTCTTTTTTAATAGAAAAAATGTATGTGTAATTAAGCACATACCAACTATGCCTAAATAACAAAAGTAACCCTTGCGTATCACACATTGTTAATAACTAATCCAATTCATGTGTAAGACGTTAGCTTTACAAAATAGTAAGGCTAACAATCTCCCTCTAAGATGGTGTCACACGTGAATTGGTTACAATGTTCCCTACAAGCAAAAATAAAGAAAATAATAAGAATGAAGTCCAGTATTCCTTGAGCTTGTCTTCGATGATCTACTTGAATACTCCAGCTTTATTTCTTCAGCTTGTAGATGAACACACAGTAAACATACTGCTGAGGATGACTTAGAAGTTTTATCTATCGATGATCTCGGTCTTGATTGGATTTCTGCTCATAACTTCCTGACATGTCTTCAAAAACTTTCTTCATACGCTTCTGGTCATCACGAAGTTTCTAAATTAGCTGCATGTCTTGAGAAAGCTTCATTTTCTTGCATTTATGGTCATGTTAAAGTTTTCCAGAATCTGCTTCTCATTTGTCATCCCTGAAGTTCTCTCATCCAAATACTTCGGCTTTCATATGAATTCTTCTCTGAACTTCTTGTGTAGTATCTTTTTATTCAGCTCCCTCCCAAACAGACACTCCCGAGACTGATAAGAATTAATGCACTAGTCTTCTCAAAGACCTCCTTTCTCACTTAGGATACTATGTGGGAAGGGATGATATCATCAACATCGTCTCATTTAGGAAGCATTCCAGTTTTTTGAATTCAGCCCAAAATACCCAAAGTACACACTTTATCCCTTTTAACGAAGTTGAAACCGTAGCACCAAAATCAATTAAGACCCGTAAATGCACTTTTTTTCCTTCAGGAAGGTGCTGATATAAATTGCTACACCAAAGTCAACTAAGTCCTGAGTGTAAGCATTTTATCCCTCTATGTAGTCAAAATGGTAACATCAAAGTCAACTAAGTCCCGGATGTACCTATTTAAATTGTTTCACCAAAGTCAACTAAGTCCTGAGTGAAAGCAATTTATCCCGCTATGTAGTCAAAACTGTAACATCAAAACGATAACATAAAAAATCAACTAAGTACCGGATGTACACATTTCTCCCTCTAGGATGATGACTAACTGAGGAATCATCCTACACATGTGTACATCGTATATCAACTGAAACTGCTTACTTAGCCTCATATACCCGTGATTGCATAAGCAATACTCTGTAAGAAGATGTCGAATCGTACTCTCTTAACAACTCTCTCTTGATCAACCTAATCTAAATCTCCTTATCTATTTTGTCGGCTAATACTGATGACTACTGATGGAGATAACCCGATGAAACAAACCTGAGAATGAAGCAAAATCCTAGACTTGTGACTTAATCTTGTACTATTCGCGTGACGAAGAACGGTGCAGAGGCAAATCTCTAAGTACCATATACCCTTAAAAGTATATAAAAAATAAAACACCTCTTGAAACCTCTTCAACTGCATGAGACACTGAGTACTACAATGTAACTCCTTAAAGTGATAGTTGCTTTGTGAGAATAGAGAGAAAGAATCACAAAAGCAACTAGATATCCAAGTCTTCATCATAAACCGTATATGCCCGAACAAGTCATCTTCGTTGTAGATAAAGAAAGAATCAAAGACGAAATAAATACACTCCTCGTGAAATACTACTTCAATCCCAAATAGTAACATCGTAGAAAAACTCCGTAGTCATCTAAATCCAATACTAGCCTTTAAGAGTGAAGGTGAATTTTGATAAGGATCATTTTTAGTGTAATGTATTGTGTTTGTTGTGTTGTTGTTCGTGAATTTGTTTTGATGATCGTTAACGGATATCGGCTCAAAAAAATTATATCATAATAATGGCCGTCCAAGTAATAAAACCCGGTCTCTTACACATTACCCGCCATAATATTGTTTTACTACCCGGCTCAATCGATTAAAACTCGCAATACCAACAACCCAATTAACACAAAAAGAAAACAAACTGCCCACTCAATGCGACCCATCCTAACATACAAAATTTTCGGCCTATTATTTTGGTTAAAAAATGTTGCTCCCATATAATCCATATCCGGCCCACACCATAGTTATAGAACCCGATCCAATAATGAATTAGGGATATATAAAAGTCAAAGAATCCCTAATATCACTCCACTAACCCTAATATTTTTTCTCTTACAAAAACACAGTCAACAAAAAAATCTTTGCCAACCTTATCTCTCTAAGATAGCAGATCAAACAAATCAATCCCATATCAACCACCTCAGATTAACGCCACCCTTATAACTCCTTTGGATAATTGCAACAACATAAATCCGAGAGACAAATAAAATCCTTTAGATTCTTCCATTTTGGGTTCGAATAACACAAAATATCAACACCTTTTCATTTAGAACAGCCAATGAGAAAATCAAGACTATTGACTTCAAGATCCTTTTCATTTGGGTCTCGGGTAGGTTTGTTTTATTTGTTAATTTGAGTCAAGATCGATGATGATTTGAGTCAAGATCGATGATGATTTGGTTTTCTTGTTGTAGAGAACTTTAAGGTTCTTTTAACTTCATGAATGATATAAAAGAAAAACCAAACTGAAATCTCTTTTGAAATTTATTGGGTTCGAGTCATGTTAAGGTGAGATGAGGGTGGAGTTGATGATGAGGTGAGACGAAGGGATTATAGGATTAGAGTTAGATTTGTGATGTTGTTAAGTCTATTAAGTTGTTTTTTTGTTGATTGGTATGGTTTTGATTTGAGTCAAGTCTTTCTTGATCTATACTTCTTTCATTTCTTTGACCTTGACTTAATGAGTTGACTCGGTCTGGTCTGGTTTGTATAAATCGCCTGAGACATCATGTGTATAAATCGGCTAGGTGTCAAAACCGGTTGAGTCAAAATTGGTTGAGTCAAAATCGGTTGTGTCTAAATCGGCTGTGTCTAAATCGGTTGTGGCAAAATAGGTTGTGACAAAATTGGTTGTGGCAAAATCGGTTGTGTCTAAATTGGCTGTGGCAAAATTGGGTGTGGCAAAATCAACTGAAACTGTACTTTTCTTTAAAAAATGGATCTGAGTTTTTCTTGTCCTTTTTCCAGCTTTTACTATTTTTTCTTGTTCTTATCTCATGTTCAAACTTTGGTTTTTAACCAAGACCATAAAGCACAATAAGTTAAGTATAAAAACAGTTTTGAAACCTTAGTAAGCCACAAAAATGATTGGACAGAATAAGCTGAAGATGAAAAGGTACACCATTAAGCACTAAGACCCAAAATCCAAATAAGCCAGGAACAATAAGCTTATTTATAAGTTGTTACCCACACCAATAAGCCCAAAATAAGCAGTTAAAAAACAACCAGTAAGGGTCAACACTTCTTTTAATATAAAATAAAGTTGATAAAACACTAGAAGATTTGAATCTTGGTTGTAAAAAACATGTTGTGGCTTTTTAGTGACAAAATAAGCTCGAAAATAAGCTAATAAGTTGTAAAAAGCTGAAATCACGAGACAACAAACACAATAACAAAACACCCCCAGTTAGCTCTTGATACCACTTGTAGGATTAATGGTCACTTTTTCGGGGGGACGGGATTAATAAAAATAAGTGTTTCTAGTGAGAGAAAGTAGAGAGAGGGTGGAAGAACACAAAGAGAATATTAGATTAGAATGAGGGGTATTTATATGCCAAGCATAACTAAACTCTACCTAAATAACAAAAGTAACCTCTGCGTATCACGCAGTGTTAATAACTAATCCAATTCACGTGTAAGACGCCAACTTTATAAAATAGCAAGGCTAACAACCTTTTTTACCCACTTTCAACTCCTACTTGTACATGACCATTCTTAACTTGCACACTTCTAAAAAATACAACCTTTTGACATATAAAACATTTCATAAGACTCTGTATTTTCAAAGACTATAAATTTAGACTCTTAAGGGCTTAACTTGATTCGAGCATGACTTTCTACAACTATATACTCAAGCGCAATTACACTTCAAGTCCTTGATTCCAATCCTAGGCCTTTTAATTAAGAACTTTGTCGCTTCACAAACCTACAAAATGATCAACAACTAAATTATAAGCATTACGCTTAGTAAGTAACCGCATATAACATATCATCATATACAACACATCATACACGCATTATGAGCATTCACATCTAGTCCGGTGACTATTACCAACAATTATATACATCATAAGCACAATGTCAAACATCATCCAATCATGGCAACATAATCCAAATCAAACCAAGAACTTATCATACTAGTTCTTCATTCTTAACATATAATCAAATCATCATTTTCTATCATCAAAAATATTTACATACCTTAGTTATTCTAATTCCATTAGAATAAGACTCACCTTATCAACACGTATCTAACTAGCTAAGTCTTTAGCATTTAACCATGCTTTCTATGTCGAGGTTCTTATGCCTTAACACAAATATTCACAACACGCATAATGTGAAAAAATCTATATAACACATGTTATAACCATGGTTACTTACCTTGGCTCTATAGTTATCCAAGAACATCGTCATCAACACATATTTAACACTTGTAAGTCACATAACAATATAGGGTCTCTAATTCTACCAAGGTTATAAATAGCGTGAAGCGTGGCGTGGCGGCATAGCCAAGCTTCAAGCTTTAGCATGAGGCGTTGCGTCATAGCGTTTTTAAGGCGTGACTCAAGGCGGCAAAAAATATTTATAGAGTGATCAATATTAGTTAGCTACTAGGCTTAAAATTGAGTTATGGAGTTACTAAGCCCGAATCCCATAAAACCCAAATCATAAATACTTATAAATAAGCTTAAATCCATGAAAACTTTAAAAGCTTCAAGAAAAGGCGCGCTATAGCGCGCTTTTAGAACCCTGAATTCTACCCATAATCATAACCTTAATCTTCTCTATTAATCATATATTTCATATGATCATGAACATGACCATATAAGAAAATCCTCCAATTTGGTTAATTTATACTTAAACCATTAAAGGGACTTAACCATTAACACAAACACCTCATTACTTGGTTTACAATAATCTTTACCCAAACCCTCTAATAAACTCAAGAACCCTGATCTCAATTGATTAATAATAGTTACTACTTACTTATATATGAGTATGGATAGTGTTAAACTCTCAAAATTTAGACCTTAAACACTATTCCTTTATCATCAAAGTGGTTTTGTTTTCCTTTTTTTCTCTATTGGCTCGCCACTCACATAACACAAGAACAAAGTGGAAGACTTTGAAGTTTTAGGGATATTTTTAGGCAAGAGGTGGCTATGAGTTTGTTATTTTGACACCTTTGGTCCCTCGAGTCCTGTTTCTTTATAGTAGAGACACATAGTATTTTCTAAAACCATTTGCGTAACACACTGATTAATACTTTACTTAAGTTTATCTATGTGCTTTAAACCAACTTATCAAAAATTGGCTAATCAATCACATTTAGTCTTTCCATATATAAAAGTCTTAGTCAAACTCATTGAATGACATTCTAGTAATTATTTACTCAAAACTGGTTTCGTGGTGTAACACAATTCAAGTCCAAATCTTAGACAAAAAAGTAATAATACAACTATAAACTTAGAAGTTTTAGTTTCTCATGTAGACCACACTGACAGCATTTCTATCATGATAGATGCGTCCAATCTTTTCACATATGAAGATAAAGTATGAGTCATCTCATTCAATCCCCTTTCAAAGAGAGCCTAATATCACTGCCTCGAGTATGGTTTCTAGCGAAATGCACATCATATTGTGTCTTTCAGTAATGAGTGCATCTTCAACCATTGGCGCTTTAAAAAAACTTGTGGCTCTTTGTTAGCTATATCATATAGACACTTGCTAAACCTTTCAATAGGTGTTATAACGAATTGACAACTACTCGATCTTCTGCGTTTTGGAATGTTTCCAAAATTTAGCTCAACAGGCCCTGGAAAAGCAAAGAAATCTGTGTTCACTAATTTTAGTAGTAATAAAGAATAATAAACAAGGATCAAATTTGAAACATAATTAAACATAACAATTTCGAAAGACATTGTTATATTTCTTACAAGTACTGTTAACCACCTTTCTACCAATGCCGACGACACTTACTTTGCCATCTATTTTAAAAATATGTAACTTTTGAAAAAAGTTATAGAGGCAAATATTATGTTTAACTATTATAGTATATTTTACATGGAAGTTCTTTCTTGTGAAATCTAACTGGTTTAAAACCTCCATGCAAACACATGTTGTAAAAATTAGTAATTTTTTTGAATGTCTTTACTTAAATTTTTAGACTGGATAGTTAATTGTACTAAACAATCAAAATAAAATGTTATTCTATATTTATCTCGTAAGGTTTTATGAACTTTACTTCTTTCTTTAAAGAAATGCTTTTTTATTGCAATCTATAGGTATTTTTATGCATTTTTCCGGCTTTTAATCTCTAAAAAAATAAGGCAAAGGTTTTTGAAGCCAAATTTTACTTTTATTGGCTAATAAGGTAGCTTAGTTTCGGCATGTGGCAATTTCGAGCTATCATATTGTTCTAATTTTCTTTGCGTCGAATATTTTTTTTTCAAAATGAGTCAATTTTGTGTTTCCTTATTATGTAAAAGATTTTAAACGTTAATAATATGATCACACTTTTGCCATTTTTGTAAATTTAATATTACATACGTAATAGGATGAAACTCAACGTAAAAAGGGTGTGAGTCCATTGGTTTTCAACTTAGGTGTTGAAGTTCTAGAGATGCTCTAGATCGAGTTCAGGTCTTGCTATAGGCAATTTTGTTTTATTATCGTTTTTTACCGATTGATACTACACTCAGTCGCTATAATGTTATTAAAAGATCGTATGTATTTCTATTTACTTTATAAAGCTACATTAAAGTTGAGGTGTGTTTGGTGTGTAAAGGGGTTAAAATCGGATTTAGTTTTGGGAATTGTTTGAAAGAAAAACAGAAGAGAGAAAATAAAAAAATATGTCTATTATATATTTGTTTATATGTAAATTAAGATATTATAAGTTATTTAAAAAATTATAAAATAAAGAATAGAATAAAGAATGAATAAATGTGTGGTTAAAAAAGTAATAAAATAAATAACTAAAAAATTATTGGTTGGTTTCATCAAAAGCTACTAGCTTGACATGGTATGAGATATATCATTAAATATCCCTTGTCAGAAAGAAAAATACATACCAAACAATTTTTTTGAAATTTTTTTGAGTCCAAACCCCCAAATACCCCTATATCAAATGGGCCCTTAATCTTAATGTGTGATTAAAAATAAATTCATATAAACATGCAAATAAGTTATGTTCAAAGATAACAAATTTAATTATTTATGTAATGTCTTTCAAAACACACATTTATTCTCTAATTAGATTGTGGGTGACGCTATTAAAAATCACACTTACATGCTTTTTACAAATATGTGTTGAACTAAATTATACCGCTACGCGCACTAATTTTAGAATTTGTGAATCTACAGATTACTTTCTAAGTAGAAATTTATTAGAAGATTAGAACATAATTTTAACGCATATCGGGGTAACAACTAGATCTTATCCCGCTGTAATACGCAGTTTATACCTACCCGCTATTACTATTATGGTTAACGACTACAACTTAATTAATGTTAGCTCATTAGGAGAAAAATGTTATTGTACTTTATTATTTTACATACATGGATAAGTGAATGAATCTGTTACTAAAATTACTTATAGTATACAAGTATGTTACATTTAACTTTTGCCTATTTCTTATATAATGTGATTAATGAGTATAATACTAATAAACCTAATATCATGTCACGATTAAAGTGTTTAGAGTAAGAGCTAACACTTATAAACAAATAAGTTTGATAACCTAGGTTACAGACAAACAAAATTCATTTTTTGCCAAGTATAATACATAACTTAAAGTGTCTGTAATAGGAACTTATTTATAATTTATTAGCGTTTTCATCTAATAGGAACATACTTTCTCTTAGGATGAAGATCTTTTCAAGTTTATCCTCTCATGTTGGTCAAGTTTAACCAATCAACAACATGAAAATGATAAAATAGGACCATCACTAATTAAAATAAAAGACTTACTACTTTGTTTCATCTCACATTATAACTAACATGACAGAACATAAGAGAGCTAAACATTAAAGGATCTCGATCCTTTCTCTAATGTTAAATTGCTACTCATCAACTCCCAAAGTTATCACAATACCCAATAAGCTAGTGTTGATTTCATCAAAATTTTATTTTTAACATGCAAAACATAGTAATGGGAACTTGTACATGCAATCTAGATGCCATGTCATCTCTAGTCATCTTTTACATTATTTCGGCCATTATTTTTAACCACTTTGGTGGCGAGGAGCGGCGATAGGGGATGGTGATAACGACATGCAGTGGTTGAGAGTGTGATGGTGATGATTACGCGATAGATGGAGGTGATGGTAGTGGGTTGCGGTGATTGAAGGAGGTGATGGTGGTGGGAGTGGAATGGTTTTGGATTGAGGTGTCTTTGTTTGTATGTGTTTGTGTTCATGAAGGTAAAAAGTAGGAAGATGAATAAGGAAGATTACTAAAATTAAGCAAATTTACCTAGTAAAAACATCATCACGTCGTGACATGTCAACCAATGTGTTGGTGCAACATTGACTAGGATCTCCTTTATGTTTTAATGTTGACAAATAAACATTCACAAAACGTAAAATAACAAACGATAGCCAATATCCATAAAACCAGATGTTTGCCTCTGGCGCGCTGGGCACGCATCAGCACGTGGCCAGCGCGCCACTTACGAAGTCCGTTATTACGGATTTGATTTTGTCGGCTTTCCTCTTACCCGACACATGTGGAAACTTAAATAAAGGTATGTACATGATATTTGAGCATTTAAGAACACTCCAAATGAGGTTTAGACTTAGAAAGGAGCAAAAACAAATCCTCTTGTTTTTCAATAAAACGCCAACTTAAATCTTTTATCAAACGCCTCTAGCCAATGCCGAAACATCTTTCTAAACCTAGTATGATCATACGTTCAACATACCAACAAACAAAAGTAATCATTTAACCTTAATCCAGACCTACGATGATCTTAATCATATAATGGGCATTACTCCCGTTTTGGTCAAACCAAGTCAAATGCCACTTTGCGTAAATGCATCCTTTCCCGTTATAGGATATGCTTTACTTACGATGCAAAGCACTTAACTTGTTTGCATCAAGATGATTAGTGATCAAATCCAATGTTGATTATCTTGGACTAAAGTCTAAATGACTAATTGAGTTTGTGGTATTTGAAAGTTAATCATACTTTGATTTTTCTTACGTCCTTACATATAAATGTTTTTACAAACTCATTCCTCACATGTATTAGTCCTCACTTCTCCTATACACTCCTAAAATCCACTCTTTCTAATCATTTGTTAACCCTTCTTACCCAACAAGTGATTTCATCATTATACACTCTAAACACATTCTTCCTAAACCATCCCATAATCACATTTGTCCACTCTTTTCCTTCTTAATGGCAATATGATTATTAACCCAAATCAATCTTTTGATTTCATCTAAACACCATCAACTTCTTACTTATCGTCATAAACACTCTTTAAACACAAACAACCTTCTTCACATACACGTTCAATAACAATCCGTATTTTAGGTCATTGTACGACGTTATATATTTCACTATTTATTTTTAGTCTTGTACGCGTTTGCTTTTA
>BQNB010126738.1:0-16943 GCA_026074375.1 Tanacetum coccineum | reverse complement strand
TAAACTTTAAGCAATTAAGTACCAATATCACGCAATAATTATATAAAAGTGGGTAAAATACGTGGGATAAATGATAGTAAAGTATGACGTTATTTGTTGATATGAGATCTCACACAATCTTATATCTTACACACACATATTCATTAGAGCCTTTGGAGAGGAGGAAGGAGTGGTGAGGATCCTTGGTTCTAATGATCCAAACACCCCTTTAATCTGCCACTCACCACCATGTAACCACCATAAACCACCACCATATCGATAAATTTCCCAGTTCTAACACCATATCAATACCACATACCATCCATTTCCAAAATCTAAACACTTTCCACTTTGATTCATAGAGGATTCACAACAAATTCTCTTAAGATCATCACCATAAACCTTGTTACCAAACACACCATTTGGTGATATATTACGGATTTCCAGAAGTTACTTGGTATATTTTGGGTTATCTCAGTAGCATTTGGTTGTTAGTTGATCATGGAACTATTAGTTTTGGGATGGTGGTTGTTGTAGTTAAGATTTTGGTATTGGTACTTTGTTCTCATATGTGAAACATTATATGATATTTGGATGATTTTGCTATGACTTATGAATATACATGTTTATGAATTCTATGTTATCTTGCTTGGATCCTTGTTTATCTTGTGGTATATCATTGCAATTGAAATAGGCCGAAAAGGTTATTTGTCTTAATGTATTTTGAATTGTTAGTCTATGGTGTGTCAACATCATACTTGTGAGAATTGTATGGTAAATTGATAATCAACCAAGTAGAATTATGTTTAAGACCCTTCCTTATGTTGACAGGACGGGTTAGGAGGAATTCGTATACATGCATATTTGATATAAACCATTCTTAATGCGCTCGTGATGATGTAGTATATAGGCCAAAGGATTCTATGTTATCATGAGTAGATATGTGTGTTATTATGATTACCCATCATATATGACTTGTATGCTTTGTTTATATAAATTCTTGCTCTATCTCTATCTATTATGTTATGTGGATCATGCCTTGTTCTTGTTTGCTTTATACATAGGTTTTGGCTATTTGATCCCTGACAATCTGTCACACCCCGTAAATTCCCGGTTGGTATTCCGACACATTTCGGTCATTTACTTTTAAATTTTATATGTTACGTTTAAATCTGACAGTTTACCGGGAAGTTAAATTGCGTAAAAACTCAAAAACATCATCGGACGCGTTCCGGCATCGGTTATTAATTAATTTAGGCTTAATATGAGATATTTTAGCTTTCCTAAGTGTTTCGTGATTTTTAATCACTTTCGATATAAATTTTAGGGTTTTATCTCTTAAATTGCGTTTTTCGCATTGTTGACCAAAATATGTCTGTTGTTGTAGAAAGTACAGGCGCACCTCACATCATTATGTGTCGCCGCCAATTCCCATGTTCCCGTTAAATTATTTGCAGGAAGTAGGCCGGTATTTACACCAAAACGACGCACTTGTCATGTAGATATCCTTCTTTTCATTCGCACGTACAGTTTTTTGGCAATAAATGACCCAAAATCTTCAGAATAGTACGCCGCACCTCAAGTTTGTGCCGTCGGTTTCCTAAAAACCCAATAATAGTACTCGCACTCTACACCAATGTACGTCGCCCATTTTGCCAGAATTTTCACCGCATGATCTGATTTAAAACCAAAAACCAAAAATCACACAAAAACCCCAAATTGTAGTCTCCTCAGGTCATGTGATCATTTGAAATTTTGTTTTATATGATTATACACCTTGCATATTTGTGAATATTTAGTTTGTCATTCAAAATAAAAAACCAAAAAGATTTTAATTCTTGCTTCATTTTGTTTTGGCATGTTCTCGTTCATATAATAAAACCATGCTCTTTGTTTGTCAGTTTTTGTTATGTATGTGTGTTGCATGTTTTGTTTTGAGTCATGTGCGTATATATGATAAAAAGAAATAAAATCTAAAAAAAGAGTTAAAAAATTATAAAACATAAAAAAATTTATATGTTTATTGTGTGTTTGTTTTTGTGTGTTTTCCTGTGTTTGTTTATGCGATTATATATGTGTTCGTAACTAATAAAGTGTGACAAAAACAAAAATTTGTTTTTTTGTCGTAATAAAACCGCCGCACTCGTGTTTGTGTGCGGCGCACTTTTGTAATTTTTGCCACGCTAGTATTTTTGAATATTTGAAATAATAATAATAAAAAAATGGGTTATAAGTACATCGCACATTCTTTTAAGTGCAACGAACTTCTGGTAAAAAAATTAATAATAATAAACCAAAATAAAACAAAATAATTTCTTTTTTACGTAATATAATTATTGTATGTTTGTGTTTGTGCTAAAAATATAAAAAAGCATAAAACCCAAAAATATTTGTTTTTGTATGTGATTATGTTGTTGAAGGTTTCGAACCTTATGTGTTTGCCTTAAATCTAAAAATCCAAAATTTTTTTATTTTCGCCTTTATTTTTTCTTTCGTATGTGTTATGAATGTTTGAATAATACTAGTAATTATATTTTCCTTTCTAGTTGTGTATATATTAGAAATTTTAAAAATATATATTATAATGTTTTGAACTTTGTGGGTGTGTTCGTTGTAAACCCTCACGAGACTATAACTCATCCACTCGGGCCACCGAGGGGTTTAAAGGCTTGTTGCATACGATAAGTGCAATCGTGTTGCCTACGAAAGTGTGCTTTATATTTATGGTTTTTGTAGTTTAGTTTGTTTTGCAGATTAAATAAAACAGGTGGAGCTTGGATTGGTGGATGGCATCTTATCACTTGGGGATGTGATATATTTGGATCAGTATATTACATGTGATATAATACACATGCTTGGCGTTCCGTTTCATGCCATATTCAACCAAGTACTTATGGGCCTCGGGAAGTCTCGTTTCTCCTATACTTATTTTCCCTGCTTGTCCTACTTTTAAGTGTTAGCCTCACTATTTTAGTGAAGTTAGGCATTTTACATGTGAATTGGACTAGCTATAGGCCAACTGCAACAAGCAGGGACTAATATTGTATAAGTGGCATAGATAGCTTAAGATAGGCCTATAAATACCTCTCATGACTCTCTGTGAGGGGTTGGTTGAATCATTGTGTAAACTTCCTTTTTTCTTAATAAAACACATAGTTCATCCCTTTTCTCTCTCTACTTTCTCTCACTAAAAACCATGGTTCGTCTTCTATGGTTCGATCAACCAAGACCCCCCGAAGAGGTGTTTTGTATCTCGTAACATGTGGTATCAAGAACTTAAGGTTACATAGTGATTGTGTGCTTGGTTTTGTGGTTTGTGCTTTGGTTCGTGGCATAGTAACATCAAAAGGTCTTGAATTCGTTTGATTCTTAGTTCTCAAATCGTCATAAATTCAAGACTCTCATAACCTTACGAACAGGTTTTATTGTTGTTGTTATAAATTCTGGTAACTGCCATTCATCTGTTATTTTTTTCTGCTTAAATGACCATTGTTCATATTTTTTATATGAGTTTCTTGGTTGCGTTTTGATGAAAAAAAAACCCAGATCCGGTTTTTTGTTTGTATCTTCAAAGGTTCTTGTGTTTGTTACATAGGCATTGAGATTTGCCTGACTGAAGACCCTTTATCAAAGTCAAAGTCAAACGCTATGCTGCCAACATTTCAAGAAATGTTGCGGTTTGTCTAATTGCGTTTTGTCTCTTGTGGGTTGCATCTTGCGTTTTGTCTCTTGCGGTTTGTCTAGAGCATTGCATTTTGATCTTGCGGTTTTCCCCCAAGACCCAAACCGTGTCAACTCGGTATTTACCGAGTTGACCCGGTCAACTCAACGAGTCTGAGTCATGGTCACGATCAGAAATGAAGAAGAGAGATTAGACTCGTCAAGACTCAACGACAATCAACAACATCAACATCATACAACAATTCCAACTCCACTAATCTTATAATACCCTTTGTCACAACATAACTCATCAATCCAACAAATCCACAAACTAACCTAAACCTATCGTCACAGTCAACCACACCTTAACAAATCCACAAATCTAAATCTTAACCCCATCATCACATAATAACACATCATTTCCTCCTACCTCAATGACTCAAAACATAAATGCAATTTACAAGATCTCGGATTTTTTTTGTATAATCAATAGAATCTAAGTCCCTTCAAAGAACAAAACATACAAATTAATCTCATCATCGATCCTTATGAAGGTTTAAAACCCTTCTTTAATATCTGAATGTAAAGAATGACTCATAACAATTATGTTATTGTCATTTCTTTGTTTCGTTTTGAGACTCAAGAACAAAATCAAACATCCAACCTTACCCGAGACCTTTTATCAAGATCTTGAAGCCAATGGTCTTGATTCTTCGATCGGTTATGGGCTAGTGCAAGTCATTGCTAGCCATGATTGGTAAGGAATTAAAGGAGGTTTTAAGACTGTGTTGTGATGACTGATGATTAAGAATAGAGATGGATGAAACATTTTGTTTTGTCTGCATATGGTGAGAAGAGATGGGGGCATGTGATAATAGGGGATTAGGGTTATCTATGAGAATTATTAGGTATTAGTAACTTTATATACTGCTAATAATTTAGGCTGGGATAACATAAATTTGTCATAGGGCCGTGTATTATGGGTTTGGGCTGGACATACTTGGGCCGGGGTTTATTGAAGAATAATTAGGCCGTGTAACATGTTGCATGGCATCAGGTTTTGTTGGTCCGAGATTTGTTAAAGGATGGATTGGTTGTAAATGGATTGAGCTAGCCGAGTTTTCATAAAAACGTGGGCCGTAAGTGGTTTAAGTTGGTAATGGGCTATGCTGAGTTATGATATTGGGCCTGACACAATGTATGGTTTTTCCATTTTTTTGGGCTCGTGTTATCGGATTAAGCCGGGTAGTAAAATAACTTCTTGTCGGGTAAAGCATAAATGACTGGATTTTATTACTCGGATGGCCATTCATATAGTATAATTTTTGAGCCCGATATCCGTTAACAATCACATCATTATAAAAAAAATCACAAACAACAACACAACAAACACAATACATTACACTAAAAATGATCCTTATCAAAATTCACCTTCATTCATAACAGCTATTATTGAATTTTAATGACTATGGATTTTTGTACGATGTTACTTAGTTGAGATTGAAGTTATTTGGTGTTTTTTGCTTCATTCTCGGGTTTATTTTATCGGGTTGTCTCCTTCAGTGGTCATCAGTATTAGCCTACAGAATAGATAAGGGGATTTAGATCGGGTTATCTGTAAAGAGAGTACCGACATCTTCTCACATACTATTGCTTATGCAATCACGGGCTATGAAGATAAGTAAACAGTTCCAGTTGGCATAAGATGTACACATGTGTAGGATGATTCCTCAGTCAGTCATCATCCTGGAGGGAGAAATGTGTACATCCGGTACTTAGTTGATTTTTTATGTTACCGTTTTGATGTTACAGTTTCGACTACATAGCGGGATAAATTTCTTTCACTTGGGACTTAATTGACTTTGGTGAAACAATTTAAATAGGTACATCCGGGACTTAGTTGACTTTGATGTTACCGTTTAGACTATATAGAGGAACAAATTGCGTACACTCGGGACTTAATTAACTTTGATGTAGCAATTCATATCTGCACTTTCCTGGAGGGAGAAAAGTGCATTTTCGGGTCTTAATTGATTTTGGTGCTACATTTTCGACTTCAGAAAAAGGATAAAGTGTGTACTTTAGGCAGAATTCGATCAAGACTAGAACGCTTCCTAAGTGAGACGATGTTGTTAATATCATTCCTTCCCTACAATTTTTCCAACCATGAGAAAGGTCTTTGAGCCAAGCTAGAGGAGGTTGTATGACTCAAGACGAGTGCATTAATTCTTATCAGTCTCAGGGTTGTCTGTTTAGGAGGGAGATGAAAAAAAGGAGCCTACTAGTTGAGAGGGAGTAAAAACTCAACTAGATACTGCACAAGAAGTTCAGAGCATAACTCACATCAAAGCCGAAGTACTCGGATAAGGGAACTTCAAGGATGACAAATGAAAAGCAGATTCAGGAAACTTTGACATGACCAAAAGTGCAGGAAAATGAAGCTTTTTCAAGACATGTAGCTGATTCAAAAACTTCACAGTGACCAGAAGTGTATGAAGAAAGTCATTGAAGACATGTCTGGAAGTTATGAGCATAAATCCATTCAAGACCGAGATCATCGGTAGAGAAAACTTCTAAGTCATCTTCAGCAGTATACTACAGTGTGTTCATCTACAAGCTGAAGAAATAAAGATAGAGCATTCAACTAGACCGAGGTCTTTAAATACAATCTCAATGAATGCTAGACTTCAGTCTTATCATTTTACTTTATTTTTGCTTGTAGAAAACATTGTAACCAATTCACATGTGACGCCATCTTGGAGGGAGATTGTTAGCCTCACTATTTTAGTGAAGCTGGCGTCTTACACGTGAATTGGACTAGTTATAGGCCAACTACTACACGCAAGGACTAATATTGTATAAGTGGCATAGATAGCTTAAGATAGGCCTATAAATACCCCTCATGACTCTCCATGAGGGGTTGGTTGAATCAATTGTGTAAACTTCTTTTTTCTTAATAAAACACATAGTTCATTCCCTTTCTCTCTCTACTTTCTCTTACTAAAAACCATGGTTCATCTTCTATGGTTCGATCAACCAAGACCCCCCGAACAAGGTGTTTTTGTATCACGTAATAAGATATTGTAAGAATTTAGCCTTTCCGTTTCTAAATGTTTACCCAAATTCCAAAAAATCTGAGTGTGTCGATCATGTTGTAGACTTTAGAACTTGGCTTGGTATATCTATTCGAGACCACCACATGAAGAAAAAGTGTATGTGGCTAAATCATAATAGTCAAGTTTGTCCACACATTATTTAAAAGTGACTTCTATCTTTTGCTGGAAAAAATTAATATTTAGCCTCTATGACTTTGAAATTGTGTGACAACTAAAAAGTAATATTGAAGCATTAGTCACGATATTACATTTAAAATAGTGACAAATTATATGTCACAACAAGAAATGTCTTGAACAGTGTGACCAAATGTCATATATGGTCACACTAAACCATAGACATACATGATTAAGTGTAACCAAAATTCGATACATATGGTCACGTAAGTTAATATGTGTGTCTAAAGTTTAGTGTGTGTTTACTTGCCAAAACCTAATGTAAATAGCGGGCTTCAAAATTTTAATTTTCATCTTAAATTTTCATTCTCATTTCACCAAAATTTTCATCTCAATTCAAACCAAAGTTTTCAATCTAAAAAAACCCTAACCCCCTTCTCCACAAACTCTCCTGTCACCATAACCATCTCCGCCACCATCTCCATCATCAAGCCACCATCTACCTCTGAGTCTGAACCCTTACCCTCCCTCTCCATAGCTGCTGTCGCTCCACCTCACCATCCTATCTCGTCATCTTTTTGGAGAATACACATCTGTAGCACCCTTCATCCCAAAAAACACCAGGTACTTTAATATGTATTGATTTCGAATTTATAATTAATTTTAGTTATTTTTATTTTTCTTTGCTTATTAAAAAGAAGGGTTATTTGACTAAAGGCTGGATATGCTAACACAAATAAGCTAAATAATCTGCCCAAATAAGCTAACACCCTTATGGGGTTTTGTATTAGCTTATTTGATAATCTCAAAAGCAATCAAAATGAGGGTGGAGCGGCGGCAGTTGTGGAGATGGAGGGTATGGTTCCTGACTCAGAGGTAGAAGGTGGCTTTTTGTTGTTGTGTTTTTGGATGTATTCTAAAAGGTCTTTTTAACAAACAGTTTAATAAGCATTATAATTACAAACAACCCTATAGTCCTGAATAAAGGAATTAATGCCTGCTGTTGTATGACTACTGAATTTACGTAGTTCACAACATCGAATGCACATAATTCAATCTAGGGATGCACATATTTCACTCTATCGTTTTAGCACAAAAAGGCATTTTAATGAATTTTTTATAGCGTTATTACATGGGTCGATTTAGGTAGAATATGTCACAGTGGATGGGAAGAAGCTGAATTGCTATAAGTGATACCAATAATCCATTTTGTGTTTTGCTAATTGTTTCATGTGCCCAATTTAAACACTTTATGATATAACCAGAAGAGAAACGTTCACAAAGCTATCTGATGTTTAGGCAAAAGAATATGTACGTTGTTAAGTAGCCTCTTTTTAACCTCACATTTCCTTGCTTTTTTATGATATATGCAGGATCAATATCTAAAAGTTACGGATTGCCGACTTAAGGTTATACTCTTACTAACATTTTTATAATTGATACTCAAGTGCTATATAGTTGTTGTATTTATTATTAAAAATGCTTATGGGAAAGAAATAATCTAAAGCTTTTTACTAGAAATATAGCCTCTGTAGTTTCTCCTACTCTCTCCTTTATAAAAAAGAGTTTCTTATAAAAGTGCTATAAATGCACGACCAAACTTAAGTAACAGTACATTCATCTTAAGAAGGATGACCGCGATCAGACTTGCAGCAAAATTATAGCAGACCCCAGCAAACGAATGCACCACTTACAGCAAAGAAGCAGCTGACCAAAAAAAGGTACGAAGCACAAACTTAGACTAGCCACACAGATAAGCAAAACGCAGCCGCACCATAATCACCTTCATAGCGAAACCATCTGAAGACAATCCATTAACTCAACCAACGATCAACTTGAGCCATGGAACATATCAAAAATCTAAAACCAAACAGAATCACAAGAAAATGCAGGCCCACTATAAATTAACTCCCGTGACTCCTCAATCACTTACAAGAACTAACAACCAATTGCACTAGATCAATCCATTAATTCTTGAGATACCACTTGCAGCCTTCAAAATAACCTTGTACCTGATACTTGCAGACGAACCTTGACCACAAGCACACTATTAAAATACTATCAGAACTGATAGTACAAAATTAGATAAGAAACAGACTAAACTGATATCTGAATCTGGCCACATGACGGCCCCATCATTTGTGAGTCCTAGAGTTAAGAATATGTATGTTTTATGTAGCCTATCATTAACCTTACATTTCCTTTCTTTTTTCTGATATATGCAGAATTAATATGGAAAAGTTACAGATTCCTGATTTAAGGTTATACTCTTACTACATACTTATAAAATGTTATAAGATACGCTGTTTATATAGTGTAATTTTCTCATTTAAAAATGCTTATGGTGCTTTTCTAGATGCTACTGACACGCAGTCTTGTAACTAGTTGTTTTCAAGCCTTGCTACAAGCATCTTTACCTTTCAAACATTGTACTTTCAAAGATTCATCAATAAAGAAGTGAGTTCTCATTTAATTTTTATAGCTTATTTAATGTTCAGCTTATTTACTGCTTATTTATGTCTTATTATTGCCTATGAATGCTTATTCTGTCTTTATATATGTATTCAATTAATTATAAGAATTTATGTCCTTTAGATTTGATTTTACTAAATCTGTCCTAAAAAGCCATAAACAGCTTATTATGTTTGCTTATTATTCAGTGCTTATTTAAGGTTAAAATTTGCTCATTAGGTCTTAATTAACTTAGTCATAATCTGGTATTTCAACTTTGAGCTTAAATTCAGGCTTATTCAAGCTTAAAATGGTTTTTATGATGTTAAAGGGGTGTTTGGGACAGCAGCATTAACCAAGGTTAATGCTGCTTGACCTCACTTTGGTCTTTAAGCCAGATTCTATAAGCTCTAAATAGTACCTAATAATTTGTTTTTGTTAAGCCTTTAAAGTCTTAAAATTTAGTTTAAGGAATTCTTTATATGTACTATGAATCTGTAGAAAATTTTCAAGTTTTCAAAACTGTTTAACCTTTGATATTTAAGATTCAAGGTGTTCATTGAGTTTTCAGTTCATAATGCATATCAATATAAGTTTAAATCTGATCACTAATCATCTAGCATTGTTTTCATGATTTTCTAAGATTATTTTTTTTTTATTTTTTTTTTTTTTTTTTTCTTATTTTTTTTTTTTTTTTTTTTTTTTTTATTATCAATTCTGGTTTAGTAATGCAATCATTTTATCCCTAAAAAGCCCTTTTTGATCAACATCAATTTAGAGTTAGTTTTAGATGTTTTAAATAATCCATTAAAATTCATAGCACAAGTACTAGTACCATAAGCTTCCATCTGATATCTATTTACAATTTCATAATCTCATTTGCCTAGCTTATTAGAGGTATGCACATAGTCCTTTTATTGGTCTTAAAAATTACCTTAAAAAAAAAAATCCAAAAAGCTAAACTGCTGTATCTAGATTACTACTTATTCTGTTATTGAAAAATGCATATTTCTGATGCGGTCAGCATATTAAGTTTAGTTTAAGCCATTTTAAGCTTATAGGGGTTTTAGTCTAGCTTATAGAAGCTTACATTAATGCTACCAATATGATATTAATACTGCTCATGGTTAATATTGCTCAACATTAATGATGCCAATATGATATTAGTGTTGCCTATTCGTAGTTATTAATGCTGCTTATATATTAGTGCTACTGGTTCTTTGTTAATACTGCTATTGGGATTAAGGGAAATTAATGCTGCTAATATATATGTTAATACTTTCTCGAGTATAATTATGTGCTTTAAATAGAAGTTTGTGCCTATGCAGTACCATTCGATTGTTATTTTATAAGTATGCGTGTTTTGTGTAGTACATTGTGTTGTGGTTGTAGGCATGGTGATGGTGATCGTTGATAGTGGTGTAGGATGACGAGCTCCGCTGACAGAAGAGAGACATGTAGCAATTTTGGCATCTTTTTTTTAAAAGAAACACAAGCAATAACTATTCATTTATGCAACTCTTAATAAATGTTCATAGATTGTGTTTAGCTGAGAATTTGATTATGTACGACATTATAATTGTATATTTGGTTCAGTTATATACATTCGAGTTTTATTTCATTTGAAATTGGTTTTTGTTTTAAATTGATCTGTTATATATATATATATATATATAGTAATAATATATAAATATATAATATATATATATATTATAATGACACAAATTAAAATGATTTGATTTTATATGTGACAAAAAAGAAGCACTCACTAATATGGTTAACGCTTATCAACATTATTGGTCACTCTTTGTTTAATTTGATGTGTGACTAAATATTACAAAATGTCACACAAACTAAAAATTCATGTGACCATTGGATGAAGAATAGTCACACAAAATACACATTCACTTGACTTTAAACAATATATGGTCACACTTATTAACACTTTTGGTTAACTTGTATGTGAACTAAATTAAATAAAAAACATGCATTGGTGTGAGCTAAATATTACCAAACCCACACAAACTTAAAATTCCATAGTGACAATTGGATTAACAATAGTCACGAAACAAAATACAATTCACTAGGCTTAACCCACATATGGTCACACTATTTACACATTGGCCATTTTGGTTGAACATTGTATGTGACTAATCCGAAAATACATACTTACTTTTGTGTGACGTAATATTACAAAATAAGGCCACACACACATACAATTCATGATGACCATTTGATGAACAATAGTCACATAAATAACACATTTACCTAGATTTTAAAAAGCATTAAGGTTCACACTTATAAAGACTTATGGCCATTTTTTTAAAGTATTGTATTTGACTTAAACTCCAAAAAAAAAAAACACCTTTTTGTTGACTAAATCATCACAAAAAAATGTCCACATTTATTAATATATTCATGTGGCCACAGGATGGGAAAATAGTCACACACAAAATCCACATTTACTTGAATAAATCACTCAAATGTCACATATATTATATATTTATATGGCCAAAGGACGAACAATAGTTACTCTCAAAAACCATTCTTGTGACTATAAAGTGTTTGTGGTCACTAATACTGATTAATCCAACAAAACTTGTGTCTAATTTGTCACACATATTTGGGTTTCGGTTACTCTTTTTTAATGGAAATAGCCACGAACTCCCTAACGTGACCGTATGTGACCTACAGTGGCGCGATCTTTAGTGACAAACACCCAAAAAAAGACGTGTGACCATATGTATATCGTCACACATTTTTGAAGTGACCAATACCAATTTTTGTACCAGTGTATAGATAGCTTTGTTAATAGCTAAAAAACCCCTTTACATGATCTCCCATGAGGGGGTTGGTTGAATCATTGTGTAACTTTTCTCTTTTTCATAATAAACACATAGTTCATTCCCTTTCTCTCTCTAACTTTCTCTCACTACAACCATGTTTCATCTTATGTATTTTGATCAACCAAGACCCCCCGAATAAGGTGTTTTCGATTCACGCTACAATTGGTATCAAGAGCTAACCGGGGGTGTAGTGTATCCGTGTTTGTTGGTTCGTTATAACAGCTTATTTTACGCTTATAACAGCTTATTTTCGTGGGCTTATTTTATGGTAAAAAGCTACGAAATCAGTTTTGTGTTGTTTTGTGATTCTGTTTCTATAACAGTTAGCTTCTAATTTCTGATGATTTTTTTATGGGTCTTCTTATTTTTCCAAATCTTATCCAAACAGTAGATCTGGTACTTCAATTTTCAAGCTTATTTTTCAAGTTTTTTATGCTTTTTACTAAGCTAAACCACAAAAAGCCATAAACTTTCTTATCAAAACTGTCATAGCTTATTGTGGTTAGTATCTTCGTGGCTTATTTTCCTTATTTACCAGCTTACTTCGAGCTTATTATTGGCTTATCTAACACGGCTTGAAGATAAGAACAAGGATAGGTTTTTTGTTGTTACTCGTTTCTGTTACAAGACGACAAAATAAAGGACTACAAGGACGATAATACTAAACCAAAGACACCGGATACGCAGTTTACTCATCAATCGAACTCGTAATTTCTTCATCAACCGAACTCGCAGCTTCTTCATCAACCAAACTCGCAGCTTCTTCATTAATTGAACTCGCAGCTTCTTTATTAACTGAACTCGCAGCTTCTTCATTAACCGAACTCGCAGTTTCTTACCTGTGACCGGATACGCAGTTTCTTTTGGTGACCGGATTAGCAACTCTATATCATGAACCGAATTAACAACATCTACAAACATCAACGACAGCCTCAATACAAATCCTATTACAAATCCTATATATCCCATCGACACAAATCAACAACCAACATAACCCATCGTCACAATATTCATCAATCAAATATAACAAATCCAAATCCACAAATCTAAACCTACTCTCTTAATCTCATCGTCAATACAACATCTCCATCTCCTCCAATCATAAACTAGACTCGCACTTAATTGATAAACCCAAATGATCTTAGTTTTTTTTCTTTTTGTGTGTTTCAAGATCATCAAAAGATCATAGCACGAAAATAAAACCATCATTGATCTAAAATGCCAAAGCTTTTCTTTAAATTTCGACAATAAAAAGTGAGCCATAACAAATTTTTTACTCTCAAATCTTTGTTTCAATGTAAGAACAACACTAGAACAATCGTCAACCCTACCTGAGACCCTCAAAAGGATCTTGAAATCGAACACTTTGTGATTCTTAACTCCGTTCGGGTTTCAAACTGATCTAAATCAGAAAGAAAGGTGTCGAGGTTTTTTCTAAGCTTGATGGTAGCAAAAAGATGATTGAGATTACTGAAATTAATAAATGATTGGTATTGTTACTGCGTTTCTTTCATCTAGGAAGAATGGATGTAGTATTTTTATGTTTGACATACGGGGTTAGATGAACTAATATGATGGATTTGTTTCTCTTGGATCTGTGTTTTCCTTTTTTGGAGAGATAAGGAGCGGCGATGAGTTTGTGATTAGAATTAGGGTTAAGATATGAGAAGAATTAGGGATTTAGATGGTGTTATATACCCTAAGAATTAGGGTGAGATTGGTGGATTGGGTTAATATGAAATGGACCAATTATGGTTGTTTTAAAACTGGGCCGGTGATGATGTATAAACCTCATGGGCCAAAAGGTTTGAAATAGAGTTGGGCTAGAGGTCCTAACAAACAACATGGGCT
The DNA here is from genome assembly GCA_026074375.1 of Tanacetum coccineum. Classification (NCBI taxonomy): domain Eukaryota; kingdom Viridiplantae; phylum Streptophyta; class Magnoliopsida; order Asterales; family Asteraceae; genus Tanacetum; species Tanacetum coccineum. The sequence continues at coordinate 2,926 of BQNB010126738.1, read as the reverse complement.
GAAATCGTATGTATGATTAGGCCAGGAAATAACATACGGATCATGGGCTGGATTTTTTTTGAATGATTTTAGGCTGAGTTATGATTAATGTTGGGCCCAAAAATAATCATAGTTTAACTATTTTGGGCTCGTGTTATCGGATTAGGCCGAAGTTTTAAAACAATATTATGCCGGGTAATGTCTAAGTGGCCGGGTTTTATTACTTGGACGGACCGTTCGTTTGGTATATTTTTTAAGCCGATCTCCGTTAACGATCATAACAACAATAAAAATCATGAACAACAATAAAAATCATGAACAACAACACAGCAAACATAATACATTACACTAAAAACGATCCTTATCAAAATTCACCTTTATTCATAACGGCTATTATTGTATTTTTAAATGACTACGTGGTTCTTTCTCTACGATGTTGCATATTTGGGATTTAAGTAGGATTTCTCGAGGAGTGTACTTATTTCGTCTTCGGTTCTTTCTTTCTCCACAACGAAGATGACTTGTGTTAGTGACGAAGACTTGAATATCTAGTTGCTTTTGTGATTCTTTCTACCTATACCCACAAAGTAGCTATCAGTTTAAGGAGTTACATATTAGTACTTAGTGTCTCACGTCGTTGAGGAGATTTCAAGTGGTGATGTATTTTTTGTATACTTTTGGGTGAGTATATGGTACTCAGAGATTTGCCTCTGCACTGTTTCTTCACCACACAGATAGTACAAGATTAAGTCACAAGTCAAGGATTTTGCTTCATTCTCGGGTTCGTTTCATCGGGTTGTCTCCATCAGTGGTCATCAGTATTAGCCTACAGAATTGATAAGGGGATTTAGATCGGGTTGATCAAGAGAGATTTGTAAAGAGAGTACCGACATCTTCTCACAGACTATTGCTTATGCAATCACGGGTTAAGAAGCTAAGTAAGCAGTTCCAGTTGGCATAAGATGTACACATGTGTAGGATGATTTCTCAGTTAGTCATCATCCTGGAGGGAGAAATGTGTACATCCGGTACTTAGTTGATTTTTTATGTTACCATTTTGATGTTACAACTTCGACTACGCAGCGGGATAAATTACTTTCACTTGGGACTTAGTTGACTTTGGAGAAACCATTTAATGGGTACATTCCGGGCACCCCACTCTGCACCACTCCACTTAATTTTACTTAGATTTACCACTTTAGACTATATAGATTGAAAACAAATTGCTTACACACAGGACTTAATTGACTTTGGAATAACATTTCATATCTACACTTCCTGAGGAGAAAATAAACATTTCGGGTCTTAATGTAATTTTGGTGCTACAGTTAACGACTTTGAAAAGGGAGAATAACATGTTCGCTTTGTCAAATTCAAACAAACAAGTAAGATTCTAATAGAGACAATGTTGATGATAACATACCCTCCCTCAAGAACGGTGTATTAATTCTTATCAGTCTTAGGGGTTCTAGTTTGGATTGAGCCCGAAGATTTCAGCAGGTATGTTCCGTCTACGACTTGAAGAAGAATAAATTTGGAGTAATCAAGTAATATCGTCAAAGATATTCTCAAGGAATCATTGACATCATTCTATCATAATTTTATTTTTATTTTTTCTCTTTTATTTTGCTTGTATAGGGAACATTGGTAACCAATTCACGGTGACGCCATCATTGGGATGGGAGATTATTAAGCCTCTATCGTTTTAGTGAAGCGGCGTCTTTTACACTGAATGGACTAGTCATGGACAATTGCGTGTCACCATGGGTCTTTATATAAATCTAGGAATAGATGTGGCTTTTTCTTTTAGCTTTGAGATCACTAAGAGGATCGGTCCAGTGGCCTATAGACTTAGACTACCTGAAGAACTGAATGGTGTTCATGACACGTCTCATGTGTCGAACCTTAAGAAGTGTTTGGTTGACCCAATACTGCAAGTGCCTTTGGATGAGATCCAAGTTAATGCTAAGTTGAACTTTTTGGAAGAACCTGTAGAAATTTTAGAACAAGCATTCAAGAAGCTTAAGCGGAGTAGAATTTCCATCGTTAAGGTTCGATGGAATTCAAAACATGGACCTAGATTCGCGTGGGAGCGTGAAGTTCAAATGAAACTTAAGTATCCGCATCTTTTTAGTTCTAGCAGTAGTTGAATTTCGGGGTCAAAATTCTTTTTAAGGGGGGTAGAATGTAACCCTTGCCCTTTTTCTGAGATTTAGAATGTTCTAATTTGGTCCTTTGACTTTTTGACTTTTGTCAGTTCCGTTAGAACAAGTATCGTGTTGACGGTGGCGAATCAATGTGATTATGAGTATTTTAGGTTTATGTTTCTTGTGTTAATCCTTTTTAGAGGATCTTATCTATGTGATTATGTTCCGGGAGGTTCGTCTCGTAAATAGCTTGAAATGCCAAAAAACGCATCTCGACACGTCCTTTAATGTTCAAAACGAATTTTGGGAAGTTTAATTTGGAAATATGTCATGTAAATATTCTAAGTTCTTGGAAAAGTGTTGGGATTAAAAGACTTCTTGATGATCTTAGAGTTACTGCTGCTCAGGTTTATGTTAATGCTGCTAAGCTAAAGTTAGTGTTGTTCATTAACTTTAATGAAAAATATGCTAAGTAGTTAGTGCTGCTAGTATAAAGTTAGTACTGCTAGTTCACAGTTACTACTGTTAGTATAAAGTTAGTACTGCTAGTGTAAAGTTAGTACTGCTGGTGAAGATTGAAGAAAATATTCTAAATAGTTACTACTGCTTGTGCTCAGTTAATGCTGCTGGTGAATAATTCACTACAAGAATTCAGGCGATTACACAAGAAAAATACACACGAATACTAATTTGTGGGTAATTACACACACAATACCCACAAAGTTCCCATGTAAATTACCCACAAAATTTCCCATGTAGAAATAATAGGTGTGTATTCGGTGGGTATATTGTTCCTGCTA
>BQNB010126737.1:0-19551 GCA_026074375.1 Tanacetum coccineum | reverse complement strand
TACTCACCTTTAGTGCATTATTGTTTTAACCCAAGTTAATTATTTGAGTACACTGTTGTTAAGTCCTTATCCTTGTAAATACTGTTTTGGGACGATTGGGATTCATGGTAGTATTTATTTCACGGAAGAATGGGAAAGAAAAGTTAAATCAATACCCCCATATGTTTGTTATATGATCTCCATGTTATTTTGATCCGCCTCAAATCGGGTCATTAGTTAAATTGTAAATATCGAGCATGTAAAAGCTCAAGTGTAGGGGTACGTGTTATAAACCCCAAGTGATGTATTATGTTATTCTTAAAAATATATATAGAAAAGAAAAAGAAAGAGATTGATGTAGAGTTGTGTAAAGTTTGTATATCTTCGTCCGAGTCTTGGCTTAGCAACCAAACCAACGTGTATTCGTATAAATAATTAGCTAACCCTTCCACTCCAAGTTCACCCAAAGCCACCCAAATGTATCCCATCCGTTTTTGTTTCCATTATATGTTATCTTACACCTACACCCCACAACCCTTAAAAATACCTCTTAGATAGTAATGAATAATGCTTGCGCCTAGCGGTGGAGGTTTGATCCTTTACCAAGCCTATTGTAATTAATATGCTATGACAGGTAATGAGTGTTGATTTTTAGTTTCTCTCATTATGTTATAATTTATTATACAACCAAGTGAAAGAGAGAATCTCAAACACTTATGTGAGGTGCTAGTATATACTTTCCGTGCTCTTAATTACAAGGTCTAGAAATTTGTGTTGTAAAATACTTTTAAATAGTAGATAAAATTACCCTTATATTGTTATTATCTATGTAGAAAAACCCATTTTCTTGAGATAAGCTAACCCAAGTGTAGGGGTTAATTGAAAGGAGGGTGTCATTTATACACTTTTTTCAGTCGTTTAAACTCCTAAATCGTGCATTAATGCCCTAAATAGTAGTTAATCGTGCATTTCAGTAGTTAGGCATTGGAAGGTAATTGGAGTAAATACACTTGACTATGGGCTCATTGGAGAAGAAACGGACAAGACTTACGAACCATACACCACCACACTCTCAAGATGTTCTACTCAGAAGCTGGAGACGAGACGGCGTCACAGAATTACACGTGAACGTCGTCACAATTAAAAAAAGTGAACACCCGTTCTCAAGACGGCGTCTACAAATATCTCAAGACGGCGTCAGATTGTACGACCCAGCCCATTATCTAGAATATTCTATTCATGACGGCGTCACGATTAACACGCAGCGCCTTCCCCTGGGGTGTTGTTTGTCACAGGCGATTTCCTATATATTACAAATCCGTTGTTTTTATGGTTTTAAGTGGTAACTTTAGATTAAAAGAAAGGCTAACCCTAGTTCTTACAGCTGTTATGGACGATTTTTTAGGGCCTCAAAACTCCCTAATGTACTCTCTTCAATCCAGTGTTTTAATCAAGTAAGACTATCTTAATCATTCATATGTACCTTGTTGTGTATTCTTATCTGTTCCTTACTTATCATTAACATGCTTGGCTAAACCTACTATATGTATTTATTTATAACTGATGAAAACCTAGGATGTAATCTTAGCGGTGTTTCTATTGTGATGAATATGCATGTTAACTCTTAGAAAACCAGCTTTTTCTGTAATCGATGTTGATATGTCTAGAAAATCATATTGTGTGGACAAGGATACCAAGGGTAACAGTCTTTCCTAGCTACCGTTGGCCCTCTTATATGGTTGATCCCTCTTAATATATTTCAAATTCATGTTAATAATACTCTTAGGGGCCTTGTAATAGTCGTCATACTACTTACTTGGCGTTGCCTTAACCGGAATAATAAATAGACGTCCCCCCCTACCTACCCCCCCCACCGGCAGTTTTCGTGTAATTCGTTCATGACTTAGGAAATAATTACATAGATCATCACAAGTGTGACAAAGCAACAACACTAGGAGAAGCAATCTAGGGAGTAAAGCAACAACACTAAGAGAAGCAATCTAGGGAGTAATACATGTTAAATAAACATAATATTTTATTATATTGTTATCACCAGTATCGTAGATTATTATTTAGTTTAATAGCTAAAACCAAGCAACCTCTCAAATATATGATTTATCTGCTTTCCTTTAAACATAAAAACACAAAAAGAAACTTCTCTCAACCCTTAGAATTATGTTAGACCGTGATCAAGCCTTCCCAACCTATTCCTCTAGAGAACGATAACAACCCCCGAGTCATGCATATACTACACTACAACGTTTAGGTACACTGCCTAGGGAGTTGTAAAACTTCTTGTAGAAGTCCCTTACGACAACCGCAACAGAACACATTCCATAAATCATATTAGTCCGCTTCTCCTTCTTCTGTCTCAATTCTAGTCCGTTTTCTATTCCGTTTCGTGACAACTTAAATACTTCATCCGAAGTACCTTAAGCATTTTTAATTCGCGAAATGAAAATTAAAACGTCACTCCTCTTTGAAAAATTTTCATGAAAACCAAGTCCAAAACGCCTCGCTGAGGGCGGCCCCCATATCCTCGGCGACCCTCCAATATATTTGGGACCGCCTGACAAATACAGGACCACCAACAGCAGACATCATATTTTACACTTAGTCCAAATTTTCTCAAAACACAAAAACAAACACCCCCTTTCTTCTCTGCAGCGACGAACACAACTAAAAACAACCCAAAATTCAAAATCAACCATTAAAACTTAAATTGAAGATCTAATCAACACCTATAATCATCCACAACATCACAAAGATCATCAATTGTAAGTCATTTCATCTATTTTCTTTCAATTTGAGTCTAGGGTTCATGATGAACACTAAAAATTTAAATTGGGGATTTTTAATTTTTCTTTCAATTTTGTACAATTAGGACTACTAGGATACAATGTATAACTAATATGCTTCCCGTAGACATAGGATTTGCATACATTAGTGAGTTTGTCTAAAAATTGATTTCAAACCAAAACTCTAATTTTATTTTCAAATCACTCACGTTAGGAACATAATAAAATTGTTGTTATGCATTGTTAATACAACTTAAAAACGTTTTTCAACACATGCATAATTATCTCATGAACAAAGGTCATGATACATAATTCATATGTATTTTTCGACATGTTTAGATGAGCAAAATCAAACTAAGGAGCGTTTGGATTAACTCTTAGGATTTTAATTTTAGGTCGAGTTAATCGTTACTCCACATTTGTCATATTTAGGCACACACTAGAAACAATGCGCATAACACATTACAAGTAAACTGTAATAAAATGTGATTTCATTCTTTTTCTAGGAAATCATGCCTCGCAAGTCATCCGAAGATCACAAAAATACATGACACTATATTCTAATAATATCACATGAATACCGTACACCTATAAAAGAAAAACTAATAAACCTTGAAAATGCGCTATACATTTAATATGTAACCTTCGTCGGGTTGGGTGGGGGGCTTTGTTTAGAATAAATATAACCAAAATGTGGATAACCTACAACCTACGTGATAAAAAATCATGTTTGAGTAATACCAATACCGTGTATATGAAACTAAACCAATCATATTGTTTAAAGCTAGATAAGAAAAGATATCGAACAGGTCCCAAAGAAATATTAGAAATTTATGGGGATGGGCCCCCTGGCCGGGATTGTTGACGGCCTTGGAGAAAGGAATCATGTGGAACAGTTAATGAAGTGTCGATTTTTACCACAATACCCAATAACAAAATTTGGTACCCCAAAACAACATAGAAAATCAATCCAAGTCCCGCCCCAAACAAGAATTTTATAAATACCCTCCCAAACTCCCTACAGTTCCCCCCCAAAAAAATGATATACCCCTTTTCAAAAATAACGAACAATGTACTTATACCCCATCGGTCCCCAAAAATTTTAAGAGTTCCACAATTTGGGTATTTGTTTTAATGTCACCCCAATTTAAAATGTTCATCAAATAACTATAAATAAATTAATGAAAAAAATTTTATAATCGAGTTTATCATTTTATTAATTAATTGGAAATTAATTGTTTTATATAACATAACTATAAATACAAACACATTAAATTATTTAGTTTTAAAGCTACAAAATTGAATCAATTAGCCATAATACAAATAACAACAAAAGAACAAGATAAAATAATATATGATTTTTTTTTTTCCTTTCTTAAAAAACAGAAAAATATTTTTATTAATAAGCAATTATTGAGACCTGAGTTGAAGTAATAAAATAAAGGGAATATACAAATCTGTATCCCTTTTTTCACTAGCCAATAAAGGCCATGGGAATAAAAAAATAAAGAAAGAATTGCCAATAATTTTTAGTATCCGTGTAAATTAAAAATTAAACTCCAAATCCTCTTACAAAATAACTATTACCCTATCAAAACCTCACGTAAAAGAAAACAACCACCTCCCATTTTCCGCGGTCACCTTTATTACTTTTATTTAAACATCAGCCTTCCCATAGTTTTATAATATTCCCCAACAAAAACCTAATAACAATACACAAAAAAAAGCCAAAATATAAATTTGTCATAAAATAAATAAAAATAATCTAATACTACTATATAAAACATTATAAATAATGTTGAAACCCCATGTAAAAAATTTCAAAATACAAAGAGGTCAATCCCCTTATTGACCATACCAACCCTCATTTTAAGAAAAAACCACACTCATAAAGTGACCATGTGTCAAACATTTGGAATTAAGAAAAATACAACCCTCCCTAAATATTTCAAATGAAAAAATTTTTTTATAAAAAATCATTTTAAATTTTTTATTATTACTAATTTAAAATCAATATTTTTTTTTAAGGAATACCGGACGTTTTGTGCCTCTTTTTACTTTCAACAATCAATTTTTTTATAATTCTTTTTTATATATTGTTTTGTTTTTTTTTTTTTTAAACATTTTTTTTAATAGTGAATTTTTTAAAAATTTTAAATATTGATTTTTTTAAACTTTTTACCAACATTAACCTAAATAAGATATAAATTTAGATACATTTAAAACTAATATACTTTACGAAGAGAAAGTTTGTTTTGTCTTTTTACATGCGGAATAAAGAATTTAAAAATTTAGGGTACCGAGGTGGAGGGGGGGGGGGAGGAGGGGTGGGGGTGGTGGGATGGGTTGTCGTTTTGGGGGGGGGTGGGGGGGTGTTTCTGTGTGTAAAGCTTACTGGAAACCCAAACCGAAACAAACATACATTTCAAAGTGTTTGGGGTGAAAAACGAATTTTTACTAAATATTAGAGGAAATTTGCGTAAAAAGATTGAAGTGTAAGTAATAAAATTATTGCCGCCCCCGCTAAAGTCCGCGAGTAAAAAACAAAACCGACTAAGTAAATTAATAAAATAAAATTTTGAGTTGGTGTATAAATTAAATGGGTTTTTAAAACACAATTCCTAATGGTTTCCACACTTTGTATGAAGCATTTAGTGGTTAAGTTTTTTATTATAAACACACATTTATAAGAGAATGATTCCTTATTTGTTTTGAGTAAATCCAAGTGAGATCGTTTGCCCCCTAAATTCCCCCTTTGAAGAAAATGGACATATTATATAATTTTTAAACCACGGTGTATTACAAAAAGATGTAGGAATTTCACATATTCCTATAGTCGTCCTCGACAAATTGGGGGCCCTTAATGTGGGAAATGGTCCAAAAGTAAAATGAATCACAAAGCTTCGGATTTGGGCTTTTAGGGGCGTGGGGTAAAGAAAAAAATAAAAAAAAAAAAGGGGGGGGGGGGTTGGTTTGAATTAGTTTTACAGGATTCGTTTTTTTACGTTTTAAAAAGTTTGCTTTTTCCAAAAAAATATTGTAGATTCGCGTTGTATGTTATAAACACAAATTCACAATAATAAAACCAACACATAAAAAACAAAAAATAAACTAAAGCTAAATTAAAAACTATATGACCAAAAAATATGGAGAGAAAAGAAAAAAAGGAACAATCCCAAATTTCAAAGAAACCGTGCCCAAAATATTATTATAGTGGTTATCGGCTACCGAAGCACCTCTAAACGCGTTTCCCCTACACCACACCCACCTCCCCCCGAAGTCATCCCCCCCCCTACTCGAGATTTTCCCCCACTAGTTCCACCAAGCTCCCCTTTTAGGCGGAAGAAAAAACCGGTTTTACTACGTAATGCTTAAGGTTATTTTTTCTGACTAACTAAGCTAAATGTCCCGAGTCCCCCCCCTAATCCCTTAGCAAGAACCAATCTACCACTTCAAAAACAAATCAACTTACAGACAAAATCCAAACAATATCTACTCTTAATATTCGGCAATATAGACACAACTAATCCCCCGAAAATCACCACAAATACACCGAAAGGATACTTACTAATATTAGATGAAATTTTTTGATACTTAGAAAAAGAAAAAAAGAAAGAGAAAAAAATCCCACTAAAATAACATTTTTCGAGATTATTTTTCCCATTGGGCGAAATACGAAATGTATTCGATTATCTCTTATCACCTTGAATTGAGAGAGAAAGAGAATGGAGAAAAAACAAGAAGAGAGTTAGATTCCACTTTGAAAAGCCAGTATCTAATAAAAGTGTTAGTTGATCAAGAGAATATTTTGTAGAAGAGAGTAAAAAAGGGAAGAAAATATTTTAGAGAGAGAAAGTTTTTTTACCAAAAAAATTTCGTTATTCGAAAGAGATTTTGATTTTACTGCCGCAAGGAATGGAGCAGTAATTTAAATAGGCAGGAAAACCCCAAACGTTCCACGTGGGGGGGGCCAGGTCCCCCGACGGTCCCCCCCCCCCACCCCCCCCCCCTAGAAAATCACATAGGGGCCTCCAGTGCCAAAAGGGGGGCCCCGCCCAAATAAAAAAACCTAACGCCTCCCATTAATTTTTTTTAGTAGTCCCTTTTTTTTGTGAGGGAAAGGTTTTTTGTTTAAACTGTAGAACCTTCCCCATTTTGAGTGGAAAAAATATGAATTTTTCCCCAAAAAATTTAAAAGTTTTTGTATATAAGTATAAAACCCTATTTTCTTTTAAATTAAGAAAAAAGATAATATGTATAATTAATGTATATGAAAATTCCGTATTTTTTGTAAAAATGTATTGGAAAAAGAGAAACAATAATTTTCCTTGATCACAATCCAAATGCGATAATGATTGTTATAGTTTATAATCAATAAAACCTTAAGTGATTCCTAAACTGTTAGAAAATAGAATTTTTACGATTAATACTTTTGTAAATCCATTTAATTTATAATCGTAAAAACGTTTTATTTAAAAACATTTTTTGGTTTTATTATCAAAAAAACGTTGAGAAGGTCCAAAAAATAAAAATTTAAAAGTTTTTAGAACATTTATATTTGTATTAACAATTCCCCCCTCATTTTGGAAAATGATGAACAAAAATATAAACCTCATTTTATTGTAAAGAAAAATAAAAAGGTTACAAAATTAATAAAGATTTTTTTTGTTTTTTCACTTTCTTCCCCCCTTTTTGGTCGAAATTTCAAAAAAGGAATGATCGTCCGAGTATTATTTGTAGGAAGCAAGGCCTTGTCCAAAAGATCGCGATCCCACCTGGGGCAATCCGTTTTTTTGTCCTTTTGCGCCAAGAATCGGGATTCGTAAAGAAGTCGGACGAAGATCGTTAAGAACCACCCAACCTTATATCATGTTTTGTAATAACGCAAACGGAATAAACAAGGTCCCAAAAAAAACTATATTTATTTCTACTCATCATCAAAAGAAAATAATATTATATAATATCCTTCTGAAAAAAATTTCCAAAGTATCAAATTTAAAATTACCAAAGTAAAAGTAAACACAAAAAAGTCAAGTTTTCCCAAATATACCGACCACCAAATCAAGATTTTAAGGCGAATAAAAATTTACATAACCAATAGCGAAATAAACACGTCCTCAAAAAACAAGAGGTACAAATGCACTGAGTAATCACCTACCAAATTTAAAGCTATCTAAATTAAAAAAAACTTAAAAAGGTTTAAAAAAATAGTTAAAAACTAATAAATAAAAAAGTATAAAAAGAAAAAACGACAAATGTAAAATCTTGTAAGGAAATCATTTTTGGCGACTGCAAGGTAAACTAGAAAAAACATGAAATGAAATAGAAAAAAACCCTAATTTTTGTTTTCAAATGTAAAATTTCAATTTTTTGGGGGAAAAAAGGAGGATTAATTTAAGGGTTTTATTGATTAAGAAAAATCTAGAAGTCAAAAATGTAAAGGTCCCCATGTTAAAAAGTTTTAAAGTTACTATGGTTTAAACGTCCCCCGTAACGTACAGCGCGATCCCATTTACGATCCTTACGTAAAGATAACAACGAAGTTATTACGAAATCTAACTATGATTTCCACCCATCTGATGCGAATCCCCCGAAACCCCCAAATCCCCCTACACGATTTTAATCAAGGTAAAAAGGCCAACCGTAAAAGAGTCGTAAAACTATCTTACGTGGTACACACGCGAGTTTTAGACAACCTTGGTAGGAAAAAGAAATAAAACGACTGATGGTCCAATACCCCCCCCAATTGAAGTTAAATGCATCCCCCTCGATTTGGGGCACCAAGGGAACGATTCTTACGAAAAAATTGTTTATGCACACAAAATAAAGTTTAGAGGTACAAGTTGCAAGATATATTAAATATCTTTTTAAACAAAAAACAATTTGGATTCCAAGTTCCACACCGAAAAGAATAGTTATTTGAGGGGGGGGGGGGGGGGGATTCAACAATCAAGAAAACTCCCAAATACATAGCAAAATGCCATTTAGCAACATTCAATACGAAAACCAATACAATAAAAATAGTGGGTTTTAATACGACCCCCCAATGAGACCCAAATAATCTCCCATAAGGTAACACCTACAATCAAAAAAAAACATGCCCTTTCAAAGAAAGAAAAATATGAAGAAAAGAAAAATACCTACATAAGACCCTAAATGAAAATATCATGATTCCCATGGGGATGACCTATTTTGAGCAAAAAAAAGGTTTTGGGGTTTGACACCGTTTGTAAAAATGGAAATTTTATTGAAATCATTTTCAAAGTGCAGGTTTTAGAAAGGTGAAAAAAGTGGTTGAGGAGAATTGCGATAGTAAAGAAGATACCTCCCCGCCCCCAAGAATTAATCCACAAAACAAGTATTGTTTTCAACACAAATCCCTCTTTAAAGTTAAGCAAAAGAGTTTTTTTCGTTTTGAGAGAGCAAAACATATTGGCAATTTTAGACCCATTTGGGTAAAAACAGCCATATAAGTTGTAAGGTAAAAAGAGGGTGGCCTTATTACATGATAGGTGGATAGAGGTTATGTTTTTTTGGTGGAAGAATGGTGGTGAAAAGGAGTAAATAAAAAAAACCCCAAGAAAAAGGTAGGATTTTTCAAAGAGGGAGTGATTTAGTGGCCAAAGAAAGTGTGAATATCCCTTAAAAGAAGGAACCCGAACCCTTTATGAAGAGGTTTTGAGGGTAAAGTCCCCCCTAAGAGAACAATTCCCGAGGGATGTTGTATCTCCCCCAAGACAAAGGGTTTTTGAAAAAGTTGAGGTGGAGAAGTTTTGGTTTTAAATATCATTAGAAAAAAGGTTGGGTTGAAATTTTAAGTTTTTGATTTGAAAATGAAAAGAGCCATGGATGATCTCTTGGCCACTTAGATGAAGGAAAGAATTTGATAGATGGGAGTTTTGTTGATGGTGCAATAGGAGGAGATTGGAAGATGAAAAGAAGTTGTTTAAGTGGAGAAGGTGAGGTGGGTTAAAAATCAATCCATTCCAATAAAACACTTAGAGATAGTTAAGCCAAAAATTGAGAATTAGACCTAGGAAAAAGGGATAATGGTTATTTTATTTTCATTAAAAATTACATGGTAAGTCAAAAAGAAGAAGCTGATGTGTGTAAAAAAAAACCAAAAATTAGAATGGGATTTAAAGGAAGAATGAAGATGGTAATAAAGAAAGAAAAAACTTTTTGTTATTAATTAAGAAAAAGCAATAGGAAACCCCCCCAAGGTTAAGAAAAAGAAAAAGAGAAAAAGTAATAAAATTAATCCAAAAGTGGGCTTTAAGCAAAAAAATGCATAGGAAAGTATATTAAGCAGGGGGTTCCCCCCCCCCCGTAAGAAGAGTAAAATGGTTCAACGTGGCAACAGAAGAATAATTCAGGGGCAGTCACAGTAAAAAATTTTACGTGACTTCCCTGATTGGGTGGGGGCCCCCCAACCCCCATAATTTAACATGAACGGTCCCGCCCCCCCCCCCCCCCCGATATAAAAATTAGGGGGGCCCCCGCCGGCATTCTATTTAATGGGGGGCCGTATTCTCCCAGGAGACCTAGGCAAATAATCTAGTTCTTACACTGATTTTCCCCTAAAGCCCCTCTGTACAAAAAAAAAAAATTTTTCCCCTAAATTATTCTTTAGCAATTTAAATCCAAATTTATCCAAACATGGAAATCAATCTCACACTTAACAGAATAAGTTAATCATAAAACCTAACCAATCCAAAGTTTCCCAACTTCAAAGAAAACACACATGTAATGCAATATAAACAAATAGACAAGTAAGCGTGCAAAAAATCAACCCCCATAGCTGTACAATTTTATATTAAAATCCGAATTTTAACCCAATGCGAAAACAATATGTATGAGGAATGAAATCGAATCCGGAAACAAAAACTCATTCAAGCAAGTTTTCATCTATCCCCCCCCCTACTAATACAATATAAGATACCCCTAAGGTAATATAAGTTTTAATTATAACTTAAGTTTTTTTTATCATAAAGTTAATTAAAAACTATAGGTTTGTATTTTAATAATGTCCACAAAGTGCCGCAATTTTCCATTATTGTGCTCCCCTGTCCTTTGATAATTTCTCCATAAAGTTATTCTGAGGCCTTTTTCCCCCTCCCCTCCGATTGAACCCCTATAAACCAGCCAAACGTTGCATTTCGTCTCGAATCGAACTAGACTGTTGAAATGATTTTGGTGTTTTTTTTGACCGGGTTTGAAAAAAAAAAAAAGGGTTATTCCCAAAGTGAGAGTCCAAATTGTTTAAAAAGATGGGGTTTTTTGTTTGAAAAAACTTAAACAGGAAACTATTCCCCCATTTAGTATAACGAATATTGAACATAATGGACATCATGTTGAGAAAGGGAGAGCTTGGCAACGCGAGGTCCCATCGTCCATAAACCATCCCCACATCATCATTCGCCCCCCCCGTTAAGTATGAGAGGATGAAAATGGGATTTATTTTTTTTGTGTCTGTAAGGGCCGGAAGAAGAAGAGATTGGAGTGGAACTGAGCAACACCCCCCCGTTTCCATCCAATCCTCACGTAGCCACGATCCCCTTCCCTAGTCTTTTTTCGCTACTTGTTGAGCCGAAAATGAGGGTTTTTCAAAAAGGAGAAACACGAATGGTACAAGACATAAAGACCCCTTGCCCCATTGTTAACATAAACAAAGATTTTACCCAATCACATGAGAGTTTAAAAACAAACGGAATCCCAATAAACCATAACTCCAAGAGGTTAAAAAATCAACTCACAATATATACCTATTAGTGACCGCACACCCCAATCCGATATTTATGCCCATATAAAAAAGGCAAGGTAGATAAACTTTATAAAGAGTACAACAACCACAATGAAATGACATGTTAACAAGAACAACTCGGGAAACATGGGTACCTGATATAAAACCCCCCGATACAGAAAACGTTTTCCCGGATATATAATCCTAAAAGTGCTTTCAAGGTTTGGGCATCAATAGTTCAACGAGTGAAGAAAATGTTGATATTCAATGAAGAAAAAACAACAATTTATTCCTTCCACATGAAATGTGGAATTTGCGCACTGACTCCCCCCATTGATCTTAAAAACGTGACCCCGACATTACCTGTCAAGTGCAGACCGAAAAATGAACAAAGTCTCATCAGTAAGAGAAAGGAGGGGTGGTTTTTTTGTTTAGATGATGTCCCATCCGTATGGAAAACCGCCATATTGACAAAACACTCGTCCCACAAGTGACCACCTTTTGCCCCAGTAAAGCACTCCGATGCCAAATCCGTCCGCCAAGGTCATGGGTTTATTTACAGAATAAGAGCCAAATATCAATCAAAGAGCGCCAAGTACGGAAAAGAAAAAAAGAATTTCATGCAATCCACAAATTCCGATTTAAACCAAGGGGTGGTGGTATGACCTCGTACGAGAAAAGTATAAAATTTAAAAAGACAAAAAATGTAGCGAATTTTCCAAGGTTTAATTAGTTTATACATTTATAGGTGTAACGGAATACATGGTATATATATTAGAAAATATGTCAGTAATTATTGTGATCTTCGGAATGACCTGCGATGCATGATTTCCTAGAAAAAGAATGAAATCACTATTTTATTACAGTTTAACATGTAAAGTGTTTATGCGCAATGTATTTCTAGTGTGGGGTGCTAATTATGACAAATGTGGAGTAACGATTAACTCGACCTAAAATTAAAATCCTAAGAGTTAATCCAAACGCTCTTTAGTTTGATTTTGCTCATCAAAACATGTCCAAAAATACATATTAATTATGTATCATGTACCATTGGTTCAAGAGAAAAATATGCATTTGTTGAAAAACGATTTTTTAAGTTGGATTAACAATGCAGAACAACAAATTTAATTATGTTCCTAACGTGAGTGATTTGAAAATAAAATTAGAGTGTTTTGGTTGAAATCAATTTTTCGACAAACTCACTAATGTATGCAAATCCTATGTCTACGGGAAGCATATTAGTTATACATTGTAACCTAGTAGTCCTAATTGTACAAAAATTGAAAGAAAAATAAAAAAATCCCCAATTTTTAAATTTACTTAGTGTTTCATCTATGACCCCAAGACTAAATTGAAGAAAATAGATGAAATGACTTACAATTGATGATCTTTGTGATGTTGTGGATGATTATAGGTGTTGATTAGATCTTCAATTTAAGTTTTAATGGTTATTGAATTTGGGATATTAGTTGTGTTCGTCGCTGCCGAGAAGAAAGGTGTGTTGAGTTTATGTGATAATATGAGAAGAAAATTATGGACTAAATATGTAAAATAATGATGTCTGTCTGATGTGGTCCAGTATTTGTCATGCGGTCCCAAATATATTTGGAGGTCCCCGAGGATATGGGGGCCGCCGTGCTCAGCTAGGCTAAATTACTTGGAAATTCATGAAAATTTTTCAAAGAGGAGTGACGTTTTAATTTTCATTTCGCGAATTAAAAATGCTTAAGGTACTTCGGATGAAGTATTTAAGTTGTCACGAAACGGAATAGAAAACGGACTAGAATTGAGACAGAAGAAGGAGAAGCGGACTAATATGATTTATGGAATGTGTTCTGTTGCGGTTGTCGTAAGGGACTTCTACAAGAAGTTTTACACTCCTAAGGGTGCAGTGTACCTAAACGATTTGTAAGTGTAGAATATGCACTTACTTCGGGGTTGTTATCTGTTCACAGAGAGGAATAGGATGTGAAGTCTTGATCACGGTCTAACATAATTCAAAGGGATGAGAGAAGTTTAACTCTTTTTGTGATTTTATGTTAAAAGGAAAGCAGATAAAACATATATATGAGAGTTTCATGGTTTTAGCTATTAAACTAAATAATAATCTACGATACTTGTGATAACAATATAATAAAATATTAAGTAATTTCACAGAGTATTACTCCCTAGATTGCTTCTCTTAGTGTTGTTGCTTTACTCCCTAGATTGCTTCTCCTAGTGTTGTTGCTTTGTCACACTTGTGATGATCTATGTAATTATTTCCTAAGTCATGAACGAATTACACGAACCTGCCGTCTATTTATTATTCCGTTAAGGCAACGCACAAGTAAGGTAGTATGAAGACTATTACAAGGCCCCTAAGAGTATATTAAATGAATTTGAAATATATTAAGAGTGGATCAACCATATAAGGGGCAAGGTAGTATGAAGACTGTTACCCCATGGTATCCTTTCTACACAATCATGTTTTCCTAGACATATCAACATCGATACAGAAAAAAGCTGGTTTTCTAAGACTTAACATGCATATTCATCACAATAAGAAACACCGCTAAGATCTACATCCTAGGTTTCATACAATTATAAATAAATACAATAGAAGGTTTAGCCAAGCATGTTAAAGATAAAGTAAGAACAGATAAGAATCACACAACAAGACATATTGAATGATTAAGATAGTCTTACTTGATTAAAACATGAATTGAAGAGAGTACAATAGGGTTTTGAGGCCCTAAAATCGTCCCTAACAGCTGCTAAACGAACTAGGGTTCGCCCTTTTCTTTTACTCTAAAGTTACACACTTAAAACCCTAAAAACGGATTTGTATATATAGGAAAATCGCTGTGACGGCGTCGCGTGTTAATCGTGACGCCGTCATGAATAGAATATTCTAGATAATGGGCTGGGTCGTACAATCTGACGCCGTCTGGAGATCTTGTGACGCCGTCTTGAGATGGGTTGTGACGACGTCACGTGTAATCTGTGACGCCGTCTCCAGCTTCTGAGTAGAAATTCTTGAGAGATGTTGGAGAATGTTCTAGTCTTGTCCTTTCTTCTCCAAATGAGCGCCGAGTCACGTTAATTATGATACTCCAAATATCTTTCAAATGCTAAATACCTGAAAAGGAACGATTAAGTACCTATTTTGGGCATAAATGCACGATTTAGGAGGTTAAACGACCCTGAAAAAGTGTATAAAATGACACCTCATCAAATACCCCTACACTTGGGATTTGCTTGTCCTCAAGCAAATGGGCTTTTCTACCTAGACAATAGCAATATGAGGGTCATTTTACCTACTCTTTAAAAGTATTTTACAACACAACCTTTTAGACCTCGTAATTAAAAGCACGTAATAAGTAAATACTAAAGCACACCTCACAGAAGTGATTTGGGATCTCATCTTTCACTCGGTGTAAAATAAATTATAACATAAGGGCAATGTAAAAACAACACTCAATACCTGTCATAGCATATAAATTAACCATAGGCTGGTAAAGGAACAAACCATGACCCTATGCGCAGCATATTCATTACTATACTAAAATGTCTTTAAAAGGTTTGCGGGTTAAGGTGTAAGATAAAAAAATAATTGAAACGAAAACGAATGAGATACATTTGGGTGGCTTTGGGTGAATTACACGAATGGTTGCTAAGCCAAGACTCGGATGAAGATATACAAACTCTACACAACTCTATATCAATCTCTTTCTTTTTCTTTTCTCATTCTTTTTTTGAATAACATAATACATCACATGGGGTTTATAATACGTACCCCTACACTTGAGCTTTACATGCTCGATATTTACAATCTAACTATTGACCCGATTTGAGGTGGATCAAAATAACATGGAGATCATTTGACAAAAATATAGGGGTATTGACTTAACTTTTATTCTCTGTTCTTCTGCAAAATAAATACTACCATGAATACCAATCGTCCCAAAACTGTATTTATAAGGATAAAGACTTAGCAACCGTATACTCAAATAATTAACTTGGGTTATCACAATAATGTACTAAAGGTGAGTACATATAAGGTAGGCTAAGGTTTTTGGGTGTAACGATTGGTTTAAGGGTGACAATGCTCTTCATTAATAGTCTGGATTCACCAGAAAATTATGTGAACAGTGAAAAATGATAGGCTTGGAGGGTTATACTAGGGTATCCTACACTAAAGGTGAGTGCATGGCAAGGGTATGGGATAGTTATATGATCGATGTGACCATTATAACATTTACAGGTTTAAAACATGGGTTAATCCTAATGCCTCTTATCAAGCAAATCCTAATACTTACTATGCGGTCTCAAGATGCATCACAAAAATAAGTTCTAGAATTTAATATGCTACCGGTACACTCTCATAATCCTAAAATAACCGATACCAATGTTCTAGAAAAGGCGACAAAACCACGCATACACATCTGTAACGACAGAATAGACACACATGATTGCTCACTCATTAACTCGAACAAGCTAAAGGTATAATATTTAAGGGCGAACCTCACATTGTGGGGGTAGAATTTAGAGGGTTTTTGTGCTATTCATATAAATTCCTATCCATGGGACGCTAGTAATACTCGGTTTTTGTTGGTGTGTGTCGTAAAAAAATTTAAATTTTGGTAAAAACCACCCTTTTATGCTATGTTTCGATATATTACTCATCATTTTAAGACAAAGCAAATGCAAAATGAAAGACATATGTTATTATAAGGCTAATTTTCCCCTACCTTAAGTTAAACCTGTCCTCAAAGTTCGTATAGAATACCCGTAAAAACGAATAAAAAGGGATATAAAACAAGGAAATAGAAACCAGTACACCCCTGGTTTACTCAATAAAATGAGAAGTAAACATTCGATAACTGGTTAAATTCTCCCTTCCAAGGAATCATCCAATGAAACTTCCAAAGAACTTTCAAGCTTTTTCTCATCAAATATAACTAGTAATCAAAGACAAGCACAGACTACACCAATCCGTAAAATCGACCTCATTAACTAAGTTTAGAACCCACTAGAAAGCAATAAAGGATAGAAATGTAAGTAATGTCATAATTATAAGTTTTTGCAGATTTACAAACGAATTACATATTTTAGATGTTACACAAGTTATATTTTTAAAAGTACATAAAAATTTTAAATTTTCTAGTAGCTGGCCTTATGACGTTGTCAGGAATATACTGACGTCGTCACAGAGGTCGAGCTGACGCGTCGCGTATAATCTGTGACGTCGTCTCCATACTCTGTGAAAATTCACTTTTTATTTTTGATGAAAAATTTCCTGTACGTAATCTTCTAAGTTATTTCCTGTACCAAATACTGCATAAAACCTGAGATTTGACAAGACAATCATATGACTCGAAACAAACACACAAGACATACAAGATACACAAAACACACAAGACACACCTAATATGAAAGAAATAAAAGATTGGGTTGCCTCCCAACAAGCGCTTATTTTTGTTCGAGTCACGAGCCCCGACCTTTAAACGCATTATTGAACGCTAAAAGGTGGGTCTGCCCTACACTTGAGTCAGTGTGGGTGATAGTAGCGGATACAACCATTTGATGGAAAATAATATGCCACGTGAGAGGTGAAGGTGTGTGTATGAAATGGTCAAGGGTTTTTACTACTTACAACCTAAAATAACCTGAACCTTTGGTTTGATGGTGATTTGAAAGTTGGAGAAAAATTATGACAAATAATCAAGGTTATGTTATCCTCATAGAGATTATGCTCCAATGATTCTTTATCCATTCCGGTTCCCATCATCATAAACTCGAACAATCTCTTCATCATCGTACACAAGCTATTTTCCTCAAATTAAAGAAGTATTGGAATTTTTTAGGTTTATTTAAAGGTGTTAAGGTGAGGGGTTCTATAATATGTGGTGTTTTAATATTTGAAAATCATCGAGGCCCTATGCCCCATGGTAGGCTTGAGTGTTGTCGGGGTTAATGGTAGGGTGGTGAGAGGAAAACTAGTGATCTTATATTTTTTATTCTTCTTGTCCTTTAATTTTTCCATAACTACGAGGGACAATTTCATAAGTTGGCGTAATTTCTCCTCTTGATCACGTATGAAACTCATAATTATTCCTTCGAATTGTTTTTGGTGGCAAGATCGAGGGCAATCTCCTAAGGTACGGGGTCGGTTTGAATTTTCGTCTCCCATGATGGTCAACGAAAGAGTAGGTTGGTTACGAACAAAAGGAACAAAGAAGAGATAGACTAAAAGAAAGCCACTTGACAAGAAATTAAATCTCCACTTTGATAGGAATCTTAGTGATAGACCTAAGCTAGATGAACCCAAACTAAACTACGCTATTCCTCGCACGGCGCCAAAACTTGATGCGGTTGTCGTAAGGGACTTCTACACGAAGTTTTACAACTCCCTAGGCAGTGTACCTAACTGTTATAGTAGTATAGGCAAGGCTCGGGTGTTGTTATCGTTCTCTAGGGGAATAGCACTGTGAAGGCCGGATTGAATGTTCACTAAGGTCTAAGGGTTGAAGGAAGATTCTTTTTGTGTTTTTATATTTAATGAAAGCAAGTAAATTTTGGTTTTAGAGAGGTTTTGGTTTTAAGCTGATTAATTACTAGAGTAATAAACTAAATAACAATTATACAATGAAGCGTATTCACCTGAGATGCACTACTCCTTGCTAGCTATCCAATTCTACCTATTGCTTTGTCACACTTGAGATGTAATGTGTAATTATTTCCTCATTCATGAACGAATTACATGAACCCGCCGTCTATTTAATATTTCGTGCATAGTTAATATGTATTTCCGCAAACATTCAATCGTAGCAACATCAAACTAAGGAGACTTTGGGTTATCTCATTATTATATTTTCTTTCTTTTGAGTCGAGATAACCGCACCTCCACATTGTTTTCATATAGGCACACTCCAGAACAAAATGTTTTCTGCAGGTCTGCAGAAGTCGATTCCCTTCTTAATACTACAGGACGGTTCCATTTGACATAAACCGTCAAAACTCTGCCTGAACATTACATCAGCATTGAACCCGAATTTTGAACTTCAAACTCAACCTTTTCCCACCAAATTCAACCTATACCAGCTCCTAGGCTTTAGAAGTAGACCTTAGGTAAATCTAATCATTAGATCTGTACCAAAATAAGAGATAATGCAGTTAATCATCAAAAATTAGTGTTCTATAAATAGATACCTTGTCCCAAACATCCCTTCACCCATCCCTTTCAAGAATTCCTACTAATCATACAATGCCAAAGACAAATAAAGATAAGAAGTCAGCTAATGAGTTCAAACGTACCGCTAGAATAAGTGTCCGTGCATGTTGTTTTGTCAATCCTCGTCCCGTCTCTCCTCCCTACCAAAACCTATCCCCTCCTACCGACTATCAAATGGGCCCTACACCAAGTCTCATCATGTCACCACCTCTTTCACCTATTATCTCACCAGGGATCTCACCCTGCAAACTTTTAAGTACTCCAAATTCAACTCCACCTCCTTTGACTTCACCACCACTGGCTCCATCACAACCATCTAAACAATCTTCCATGTTGGCCATAAACTTGGACCCGATCGAGCTAATCTTCTCTACTCCTCCCACCTCTCTACATCCATTCTTCGACACTCTCGAAGACTTACCTCCAAGAACCACTAATCCACCTCCACCTCAACCCTTATTCGAATCAATCGAACATTTGGCTAATCAACCACCGCCTCTTCCCACCATAGAACCACCTATCACACCTATATGTTGGGATTTCAGATCTAATTAACAGTTAAACATATCACGAGTATGCAGCAGAAAGATCAAACACGTATAGAACTTATAATTAACAAGGGATTGAAGATATATACCTTTAGCAAGGAACGTTAGACTGTGTATAATACCACGCAAAACCACCAAGATCAAAAGAATGGTCTCTCTAAGTGTTCACACACAATACGTTCTTAACAAACAATGTGTATGCTAGTACTAATAGTGTTTAACCAAATGATCTCTTCGTCTTTGAATCAATCAACACACGAAGCACCT
>BQNB010126735.1:0-19551 GCA_026074375.1 Tanacetum coccineum | reverse complement strand
TCTCTAACAATCCAACCCACATCTCACTTATTGTTCTTGGTTGATCTTAAGATTATTAGTATTCTTCAAACCAGGTGTGCAAACCATACCTGGACAAGTTCGCAATCGTGTTCATCGATGATATATTAATATACTCTAAGAGTAAGGAGGAACATAAAGAGCACCTTAAGCTAATTCTGGAATTACTTAAGAAGGAGGAATTGTACGCCAAGTTCTCAAAGTGTGATTTTTAGCTCTCTAAGGTAGAATTTCTCGGTCACGTTATTGATAGCGAAGGCATCCACGTTGATCTAGCTGTTTGAGTCAATTAAGGATTGGGCATCGCCAAAGACTCTAACAGAAATTCTCCAATTCTTAGGTCTTGCCAGTTATTACCGAAGATTTATTGAGGGTTTTTCTAAGATTACTATACCTATGACTAAGTTGACTCAGGAAGAGTGTGAAGTACGAGTGGGGAGAAAAGGAGGAAGCAGCATTTCAACTATTGAAGCAAAAGTTGTGTAGTGCGCCGATCTTGGCATTATCCAAAGAAAGTGAGAACTTCGTGGTGTATTGCGATGCTTTGCACAAAGGGTTGGGTGTGATTCTGATGCAGAAGGAGAAGGTCATAGCATATGCATCCCGCCAATTCAAGGTTCACGAGAAGAACTACACGAGTCATGATTTGGAATTAAGAGCAGTAGTGTTTGCCGTAAAGATGTGGAGACATTATCTGTACGGTACGAAGTGCGTGTTCACTGATCATAAGAATCTGCAGCACATTCTCGATCAGAAGGAATTAAACATAAGACAACGTAGATGGCTAGAGTTGCTAAGTGATTACGACTGCGAGATTTGTTACCACCCTGGGAAGGTGAATGTGGTGGCCGATGCTCTAAGCCGAAAGGAAAGGGTTAAGCGCTACGAGTTCGAGCTTTAATGATGACTATCGACTTAAACCTCCCATCTCAGATTTTGAACGCCCAGACTGAAGCAAGGAAAGAGGATAACTACGCCATAGAGGACTTGTGCAGCATGATTAAGAAGCTTGAACCCCGTGCTGATGAAACGCTATGTTTAAGGAATAGGAGTTGGATACCCTATTTTGGCAACTTAAGAGCTTTGATTATGCATGAGTCACATAAGTCAAAGTATTCTATACATCTTGGATCAGACAAGACGTATCACGACCTTAAGAAGTTATATTGGTGGCCAAACATGAAAGCCGAGATTGCCACTTACGTCAGCAAATGCTTGACTTGTGCTAAGGTTAAGGCTGAACATCTGAAGCCTTTAGGTTTGCTGGTACAACCTGAGATTCCCCAATGGAAATGGGAAAAGATCACCATGGACTTCGTAACCAAACTACCGAAGACGTCTACTGGTCAAGATACGATCTGGGTGATTGTTGATTGACTTACCAAATCTACTCATTTTCTGCCAATAAAGGAAACAAATTCGATTGAGAAGTTAACGAGACGGTACTTGAAGGAAGCTGTTTCGAGGCATGGAGTGATAGTTTCGATCATATATGATCGCGATAGTAGATTTACCTCCCATTTTTGGTAGTTACTTCAAGAAGCGTTGGGAACACAACTGGATATGAGAACCGCTTATCACCCGCAGACAGATGGTCAGAGTGAAAGGACTATCCAGACATTGGAAGACATGTTGCGTGCTTGTGTGATCGACTTTGGCAAGAGCTAGGACAGACACCTACCCTTGGTGGAGTTTTCGTACAACAACATCTATCACACTAGCATCAAGGCAGCACCGTTCGAGGAACTGTATGGTCAGAAGTGTCGATCGCCTATTTGCTGGGCTGAGATTGGAGACAGCCAACTCATAGGTCCAGAAATCATACACGAGACAACCGAGAAGATCGTCCAAATCAAAAGTCGCATCCAAGCTGCACTTGATAGACAAAAGAGTTACGCCGATAAAGACGTAAGCCTTTGGAGTTCTAGGTCGGGGATAAGGTCATGCTGAAGGTGTCGCCATGGAAAGGGGTGATACGTTTCGACAAACGGGGAAAGCTAAACCCTCGTTATATCAAACCTTTCAAAATCCCGGCCAAGGTTAGAATGGTTGCTTATCGTCTTGAACTTCCAGAACAGCTGAGTAGAGTGTATAGTACATTCCATGTTTCAAATATAAAGAAATGTTTATCAGACGAAACATTTGTTATTCCGTTGGATGAGATCCAGATCAACGACAAACTTCATTTCATTGAAGAACCCGTTGAGATCATGGACCGCGAGGTTACACGTCTAAAGCAGAGTCGTATTCCAATTGTCAAGGTACGCTGGAACTTGAAGAGAGGTCTCGAGTTCACCTGGGAACGTGAAGATCCGTTTAGAAAGAAATACCCGCACCTATTTGCTAAATCTTCATCTTCACCCGATATCACATCCTAAGCTTTGCGGACAAAACTTTTCTAACGGGGAAAGGATGTAACACCCGTAAAAATTCCTAAATATTGGTCGTTGACTTTTTGTGCTTCAGTTGAACTTTATTGAATTTTGTTTTATTTTTACATTCAACCGGGAAGTTATCCCGTGTATATCTGAGGATCGTTACCAGAAGCATTCCAGTTGCTATTTTATGTAGTCTTTTAGTAAATGTCGCGTTTCTACGTTTCGTATCGATATTTAAATTTTCAAAATTTTAAGCGAAGTTATCGCGCGTTTTCAGTTTTTGCGTTTACTTCGCTTATTTGTACATAATGCTTAGACCATAAAAGTTTGAACTTTATGCTTATTTGTATATTGTCTTATTTTTCTAACTTATTTTCTTAGCTTATAAGGCTCCCCCTTGTTTCTCCTTAGGTGCGTCCCTCCCCCAATCCAACACCATCCCTACATTTTAGCTAGTTTTGTCTCCTTGATGCTTGGCACTCTAGGATTCCATTCAAGGAAGGTTCTAGGCTCAATCCCATTCAATGAACCTAAGCCTTGATTATTCCTTTATAATTCAAATCTTTCATTCATTTCATTCATTCCTTTCCCTCTCTAAAACACACACATAAAAATTGTCCTCTTTTTTCTCCTCCCTTTGTTCTTCTAACGTCAACCACCACCGTTGTTCAACTTTGACCAAGATTTTGAAAGCTCAAGTATATTCGGGGTTAGATTAGATAGTTAGTTTGGGTATTATAATCATCGTTCGTGTAGTTTGTTAGTCTTGATCATCTCTTCGTTCATCATTTTCGTAAGTTCTTCCTTTTCAAATTCTTTTTGTACTTCCTTGATCCTTGCAAAGTTCAAAAGCTAGTTGTACAAACCGTTTGTTAAAAATTAAAGCTTTCAAAATTTCATAAATCCCAAAAGGATTTATGTGTGGTTCAAAATAAATAAAAAAGAAAGAAAGAAAAGATTATTTGTGTTGTCGTGGTGATACTTATTCACGCAATACAGTATATATAAAATACTAGGCAAATCCAAACTCTTCACCCTTGACCAAGGTAAAAAGTCAAGACCTACCTAGAAATAAAATATATAAGAGAATCAATTGATAAAAGATTCCGGGAGTATGATTTCCCGGGTCGTATGTCCCCAACGAGGCTGCAATTGAAAAGTTGATCTTGGTTTGTTTAGATTGAGTGAGAATGATTTTGTAGATTATAGTCCTAAAACTACGGGGAAGCAAAATTAGTTATAAGGAAACCCTAAATTACAATCTAATAGAACAAAACCTAAAAAAAAAAAAAAAAAAATTTTTTTTTACCCTATCAGGCGAAACGATGCCACTACCAGAGGAACGATGCATACAAGCTGGAACGGTACACTACCAGGCAAAAACGGAGATCTCTCTAAAAAACTAGCTGCTTTTAAAAAATCGTTTTAGCAAAACTCAAAACACGATAAGTTGTCCGGGACATGTTTTTAGCAACTTTAATAAAGACACTTTATAAAAGTTAAGCCACCAATAAGCCCCGAAAAAGCCAATAAGCTGCTGATTGCAGAAAGTAGTAGAACCGAGGCTCCAAATTGTGCTGAATTTAAAAAATCGTTTGTTTTAGCACAAACGCAACAGCACGAAAGTTGTACGGGACATGTTTTTAGCACTTTAATAAAAGGCACTTTATAAAAAATAAGCACTCAATAAGCCCCAAAAATCTAATAAGCTGCTGATTCAGAAAGCTTATGGTTTGGATTACTTTTAGTAAATAAGCTGTAAAAACTCAAAATTAAACCAAATGAAAAGGAAAGATGTTTTGAAATCAGTTATATGTGCTTACATTCTGATTCCAAAAAAGCCTTTTCCAACCAAAAACTTAACTCAACTCAATTTGCATCAAATATAGTTAAACTACTACTTATTCTAAAATAAGGCCAAAATGAAAATAGCTAAAATCCTAAATTAAGCCAAACTGAAAAGTGGGTTTTGCTTTTGGAAATAAGCTTCACTATGAGTCCTTATTAAGACCTACCTATTAACTTTTTTAAATTAGCCATTAGAATAAGCACAATAGCACAAATGACAAACTACTATTTTTTGATTTTACTGAATAATAAGCACGTTTGAGCTTAAAAATGAGCAAGCATAATTGGATTCTTATGACGATATAAGTAAAAACAGATTGAGATTTAAGCTCAATGAACAATAATTAAGATCTCAAAAGATATTTTGAACACTAAAATAAGCCAGAATGAGCTATGAAAAAGCTAGCTAAAAATGGACATATTAAAGGAAATACAAAGTATAATAAATGAGTACAAAAGCTTAAAACCAAGGAAAATTAAGCATATATTTAACACTATTAGCAAGATAAGACAGAAAATAAAAATAATAAACATGATACAGTTACCTTATAGAAAAGTGCAGAATTAAATAGAGATCTACAATGAACCTCTAGCTAAACAAGAGGAACCCAAAAGGGCAGCTATAAGCTCCCTAGCTTATTAATAAGCTAGGGTATGAGTCCATTTGGTTTTCCATTACAACCAACTTCCAAAATGCTTTCCACAATTCAAATGCAAAGGTAATTCAGGTTATTAAACTGGTTTGCAGAATTTAAACTTAGTTAACACTTATTTAGCTCAAATAAAGAGCTTATGAGTAGCTTTAAAACAAACTTAAGGTAATGTAAACTTAGAACACGAATTGCAAAACAAACTGAAATTTCATTAAACTTGGAACTTTTACAAATTGCAGAAAGGAAAAAGTTTTTTTTTATATTAAAAACTAAAAATTACACACTTCAAAACTAAAAATTACTCTACTCTCCTACTTGGCTCACTAGCCCTATTTATACAAAGAAAAAGGTAAAACAAGCTGAAGTCTTCTGTTTGACTTTCATTGACTTTTCTTTGTTGAGCTTGACTGTGTTTGTTTGCTGAGTATAAAGCTTCCTTGTGCTAGTATTGTGAGTATAAACTCACAATATATCCTGGCCCTTAATTTCCTTGTATTCTCTCTCATCCCTTGGATCGAAAATGCCCTTGGATTGCCAACTTGGCATTGTGGCCATGTGGGGTAAGTGGGAAGGTTTTGTCAAGTGGTTGATGGAGTGTTGCAGGGTAGAAGTATGGAGCAAAACTAGGTGCTGGCTGGTTTTGGTATTGGCGGGAAGATTGGGAAAAAGGTTTATACAAGTTGGGTTGTGACAGAGGGAGGTTGAAGATGATTAAGGGTATGTTTGGTTTGTGTACAAGAAAAGCCCCTCCACATCTTTCTTCTTTTCATTCTCTTTTTCCCCTTTCTTTCTTTTATAAATGAAGTTTCCCAAATTGGCATAATCAGCCCCTGCCTTTGTTTCCTTAATAATATAACTTAGGGGTTTCCCCCCCCCCCCCCTTTTTTTTGTGGCATTTTTGACCCCTCAAAGTTAAGTTTTTCTTTGCTTTTTTTTCGGTGTTGACATGACTTTGAGTGGCTTGTCTTACACACTTTTCATATCCCTTGTTCGGTTTTGTCGCTTTTGCTTGGTTTTTCGTCTTTTTGTGAGATATCCGTTCCTGCACAACACAATTAGCAAAACAAGCATATATTTGGCATTTTGAGTCCGTTTTTGGTTATTTTAGCTCGTTTTTAAAGGTAAAAGGTATGTGTAATTAAGCACATACCAAAATCCCCCAAACTAAGATGTTGCGTGTCCCACGCAATGCTATGAAGTAAGCACTCGAGAAACCAAAAATCTCAAATCCCTTCGACTAATAACTTGGAAAAGTATGGCCAAGCGTTATCCAATGGGAATAAAGAATCAAATAGCCATCGACAAGTCCCGGCTCTCACCAATTTTTATATTTACACAACTACTCTAAATTATTTTTTATTTTTTTTTATGTTTGACTTCCTTTATTTATCAACAATGGGATCATAGAATGAGAAACGTTCGTAGAATAATCCACGGACGTCCTGACGGATAATTTCATCGTCCCCGATTTTTTTCACAAGTCCCAAGCTAAGCAATTAAACAAGATCATTGTCGATATAAGTTTAGATGTTAAGCCCTCATACTTATGACTTGTGAACTTTTTACTCCCAACATGGATATATGATTTGAATGTGTGTGCTCGTTTCAACCATAGATCAACTTATTTTCATAGTCATAATTCAAGATGAATCACGACTCAAAGCAAAAAACTTCATTAGGTACTCTGTAACTTGTGTTAACCATAGAACTTTTTTGCAAACATATTTTCATTTTCATAAGTTCTTAAAGCTAGGAAGCGTGTTGCCTAGTTTGACGCCTACTTAGGCCTCGCTCCCTTGATCGATATCAAAACCAACGACCGGTGTTCTTAGTTTGAAAACCCACCCCGTTGCTAGCGTAGTGGGAAATCACATCAACACCTTCTTCCTAATATGGCTAAGGATCGGTGTCTTAGTTTGAACCCTCACCTAGACCTTTCTTCCAAGTGAGATATCACAACACACCAAATCCCTAGAAGTAAAGACGTCTTAGTTTGAACCCCCACCTCGTGGTTAGCGGAGTGGGATATCACGACACATCTTTTACTAGCTCCATATGATCAAATGTATGCTTCATTGGCTTAATTACTATATTCGCTGCATTTTTGCATTCATAACCTCATTCATGTCTTTGGCCTTTTATCTTTCAAAACTTGCTTTTAATGGAATCACAGTTACAATTTGAGCTTTTTCTGAAAACATCGATTGACTTAGTGAACAAGCAAGTATGATTAGGTGATTTAGAAGCTTATGGAGAAAAAGAACCCAATTTATTCATATAAGTTGTGAGGACGAATCTTGCTTAAACTCATAATCTTATATTTAACTCTATATTCTTGTTCTTCACCTTTTAAAATTCAAAAGCATTAGAATTCGTGAAAGCTCGGCCTGAAGGAACTAGCTAGGGCTCAATACGCCCGATCGAGTCAAAAATTATTCTCATTCTACCCAAAAGAAAAGGTCATAAACTTGACAAAACATTGATTGTATTTTTGAAAAATTTTTAATTTTTTTTTCAATTTTTTTTGGTATTTTGGCAAATTTTTTGAAAATACGGGATTACGTTTGGTAACAATGCATGCTGGCATCAATCAAATCGAAGATACCCCCCCAAACTAGTACTAACATTCGTCCTCGATGTTTTGAAGGGTACTACGTTATCCTAAGGCCGTTTATGAAGTATGCCAAATGATAAAACGTTAGTCGATTAGATTAGGATATCGGATTCCCAAAATGAAGCTGAGGATTTGAAGCTCGAGTGATCGAATAGACAAAACCGAGAATTTAACCGAGTGATTTCACAATCTGGGCACAATCCTGGACAATATAACAACAACAACACGAAACAACGGGTGCTAGAAAATACAAGAATACTGTCTCACAAAACAAACAACACTTATTCATACAATTACACTACGGATGAGCATGGGTTGCCTCCCTCGAAGAGCTTGTTGTTCTGGTCGCTGAGCTTGACCTGATCCACCATAAGAGCTTTGTCAAGGAGGATAAAGTGGACTGGACGAACAACAAGATAGGATATGTTGTCAGCAGGAATCAACATCGAAGCTTTTTATGATGAAAAAGCTTCGAAGCTTTACAGCCTTCGATGTGATAAAGACGGAGATTTCTCTTTGCAAATTATTTGGCACATGAACGGGATGTCTTCCACCGCATCAATGGTTGAACTCTCCCCAATCGGGATAAATCACATGAAATGATTCTATGGGAGTAGAAGTAGAATTATCGTCTTTTTCGGAGTCGAAATCATCACTCTCAATACCCGGTGTAAGGAGTAATAGGAGGCAAGAAAATTGTCGATTCTTTCAAAAGAGAGTTACTATCATCAACAAGGGATGTGAGTGGAGAGAGAGGACTCATTAGAATTATGAAGTTCTCCGGAGGGCGAGGAGATGAATGTCATATAACAATTCCTTCAACAAACCAAATTTTTTTTCTCCGGATCAAATATCTGGCTTTATCAATTCCCGGCGGAATTGAATCGAGGAAGGTGAGTTCACCGGCGAACTCATCGAGAAGAGAATCGATCTTTGGAGAAGAATCAATTGAAATGTCTCGATTTAGCATAGATTCTAAAAGATCGATCGCATCTAAGGTTCAATTCCGAGGAATTGTATTGATGCTATCATACTACCCTCATCAATCAATTTGATCTACCTTTGTGGAAGACGATTTCTATCATCAAGATCAAAAAAGATTAGAGAAAAATTTGAAATTTTTCATTGAAGTGTCTTTTTAGAAAATGATCATCATCCACTATTGGGTGGATTCATCTATTAGCGTTAAAGAGGGTTCGAGAAAGTGATGGAATCATCACACAAGGGCATATCACACTCACCGTCGGATAACTCCTCAGACTCAATTGGGGTTGGGACAAGGTCCTCGACACTAGACTTTATGAATTCGTCCGATTCCGTTTCTGGAATAATGTCAAGATGCTCGTCCCCCATTATGAGAGAGTCTGTGACAGGTGAGTCGGGTGTGACTGCGGTAGAACATGTCATGAGATATTTTTGTGCAAAAGAATACTCATCGTCATCATCATCATAAGACGAGGTAGGCAAATTCCAACTTGGATGATTAATAAATTCTGCCAACTCCTCGTTTATACTTTGCAAATCTTGAAGAAGTTTGCTAAGCAATTCTTGTGCCTCCTCGGATTGAGCATGCTTAATTTTAAAAAAATTATTCAACGCCTTTTTTTTTTTTCATTAAAACCTTTGGTGTTTCTGAAAAAGGAATTAATACGATTAAACTTCTTTAGAAAGCTTTCTATTGATTTCATAAGGTCTTCTCGGGCTTGCAAAGCTTCCATGCTCGATTCATGAGGAGGTTGATGAATGACGGGAAACTGCGGGGGTTCAATTTGGTCAAAACCGGAATTTATCGGTTGGCATTGAAAAGTCTCGTGAGGACCCCCGCAGTTGGATGAATTTTGTGGAAAATTAAAGTCTTGATTGTAACGTGGGTCCTGATTGTAAACAAACGGAACCTTGATTGACAATCGTACCAAAATGAGCATCCGTTTCAATATAATCACAAGTATAGTCTAGTGCTGGGGCTGTGGAGGGTGGTCAGAAAAATTTTGAGGATCATTGAAAGAAGGCAGAATATGAACGAATGTTCCAGAATTGCAAAACGAACAAAATTCATCATTGAGATGTAACCCACACCTCGCACAAGTACAATGTGGGCAGCGAAAATTTTAACCACAGTCTTCAAAAATCATGACACACGATTGACGACATTAGAATTAAACAATTAGAGGGTTAAAAAAAAAGAATTAAACGGAATAGAAGAAAAAGAAGGTTGTTTTTTCATTTTTGGAGTTTTTAATTTTTTTTTTTTTGATTTTTCAATTTTTATGATAATTGGACGAGAACCTAAAACTAGACAACTTGAACCAAATAGTCAAAATACTTCACGGTAGCTCCCAATTCGAAAAACGCACAAGCGAGCGGAGGAGAGTGATAGCGCGAAGCTTATATCTCCTTTCGGGTCGTAGTTCCTTGGAACAACCCTCCTTATACCCACCGTCTAGTTTGTTAATCGAATCGAGGTGAGCGTTACACCTCCGTATGTGATACAAACTGGTAAGTCTTTAATCTTTTGTTAGAGTGGAACTTACTAGTTCACCGGAAATTATGATTAATTC
This sequence comes from Tanacetum coccineum, assembly GCA_026074375.1. NCBI lineage: Eukaryota > Viridiplantae > Streptophyta > Magnoliopsida > Asterales > Asteraceae > Tanacetum > Tanacetum coccineum. The sequence continues at coordinate 9,482 of BQNB010126735.1, read as the reverse complement.
CTCAATTGAGATATTATATTTGGTAATTTTTACACAGTTATGTATTTTATTTCTTTGTTTTATGGACAATTTTTTTATATTTTTGATTTTTTTTTTTAGATTTATATGATATGTACTAGTAAAAAGAAAAGAAAAATATTTTTGTGTTTTTTAAGATGATATATTCACAATAAGACAAACTTAATCAAAACGTAGGATAACAATCGTAGCAATAGCATCCCCTGGCAGCGGCGCCAACAATTGATTCGGTGGCCACTAGACCTCCCCGGCAGCGCCGCCTAAAAGAATTGATTCAACGCAATACAGTATATATATAATACTAGGCAAATCCAAACTCTTCCACCCTTGTAACAAGGTAAAAAGTCATGATTCCTACCTTAGAAATAAAAATATATAAGAGAATCAATGGATAAAAAGATTAGGAAGTATGATTCCCGGGTCGTATGTCCCAACGAGGCTGCAATTGAAAGTTGATCTTGGTTTGATTTAGATTGAGTGAGAATGATTTTGATTGATTATAAGTCCTAACAACTACGGGAAGCAAAACTAGTTATAAGGAAACCCTAAATTACAATCTAATAGAACAAAACCTAAAAAAAAAAAAAAAAAAAAAATTTTAACCCTATCAGCAGAAACGATGCACTACCAGCAGGAACGATGCACTACCAGCAGGAACGATGCACTACCAGCAGGAACGGAGCTTAATACTGTGATTTTAAAAAAATCGTTTATAGCCAAAACTCTAAAACACGAAAGTGTCGGGACATGTTTTTAAGCAAATTTAATTAAAGACACTTTATAAAATTAGCAATCAATAAGCCAGAAAAGCCAAATAGCTGCTGATTGCAGAAAGTGGTAGAAACGAGGCTCCAAAACTGCTGATTTTAAAAAATCGTTTTTAGCCAAAACTCAAAACACGAAAGTTGTCCGGGACATGTTTTTAAGCAACTTTAATAAAGGCACTTTATAAAAATAAGCACTCAATAAGCCCCAAAAAGCCAAATAAGCTGCTGATTGCAGAAAGTTAAGGTTTGGACTTACTTTTAGTAAATAAGCTGTAAAAAGCTCAAAATTAAACCAAAATGAAAAAGGAAAGATGTTTTGGAAAGCTTATATGTTGCTTAATCTGATTCCAAAAAGCCTTTTCAACCAAAAACAACTTAACTCAACTCAATTTGCATCAAAATATAGTAAACTCTAACTTTTTCTAAAATAAGCCAAACTGAAAAGTGTGCTTTTGGAAATAAGCTCACTAATGAGTCCTTATTTAAGTCCCACCTATACACTTTTTTAAATAACGTCATTTGAATACAGCCACAATAAGCCACAAATGACTAAATACTTATTTTTTTGATTTTACTGAAAATAAGCACTTTTGAGCTTAAAAATGAGCAAGCAATTGGATTCTTATGATGATATAAGCTAAAAACAGATTGAGATTTAAGCTCAATGAACAATAATTAAGACTCAAAAGATATTTTGAAACAATAAATAACCAGAATGAGCTTATGAAAAAGCTAGCTAAAAGACATATTAAAAGAACAAGTATAAATAAATGATACAAAAGCTTAAACCAGGAAAATTAAGCATATTATTAACCACTATTAAAGCAAGATAAGAACAGAAATAATCAATAATACGCAATGCTACAGTAACCTTAAAGAAAGTGCAAGCAATTATACGAGGACTTACAATGAACCTCTAGAAACAAGAGGAACCCAAAGGGCAAGCTATAAGCTCCCTAGCTTATTAATAAGCTATGGTATGAGTACATTTGGTTTTTCCATTACAACAAACTTCAAAAATGCTTATCCACAATTCACAATGCAAATGTAATTCAGGTTATTAAACTGGTTTGTCAGAATTTAAACATTAGTTTACACTTATTTAGCTCAAATAAAGAGCTTAGCGTAGCTTTAAAACAAACTGAAAGGTAATGGAAATTAGAACACGAATTGTCAAAACAATCTGAAATTTCATTAAAACTTGGAACTTTTACAAATTGCAGAAAGGAAAAAGTTTTTAGTTTATATTAAAAACTTAAAATATTACAACACTTCAAAACTAAAATTACTCTACTCTCATACTCTCTTTTTACATGCTCATAGCCCATATTTATACAAAAGAAAAAGGTAAAACAAGTGAAGTCTTCTGTTTGACTTTCAATTGACTTTTTCCTTTGTTGAGCTTGACTGTGTTTGTTGTTGAGTATTAAGCTTCCTTGTGAGTATTGGGAGTATAAACTCACTTATATATCATGGCCTTAATTTCCTTGTATTCTCCTCATCCCTTGGATTCCAGAAAAATGCCCTTGGATTGCCAACTTGCATTGTGTCTTGTCCCTTTAAGGACTAACCACCTAGGATTCCCACCAAAGAAAGGTTTTAGGTTCAAATCTTGAAATGAACCTAGACACCTCATTTTTCCTATATAATTTTAACTTCACCTTATTTCTTTCATTCCTCTCTCTCTTTAAAAACTCACACATAAAATTTTTCTCTCCTCTCCCTCTCTTTTTGGTTCGTTCGCCGCCAACAACAACCACACCATCACCATTGTTCAACTTTGATCAAGATTTTAGAAGCTCAAGTATATTCGGGTTATATTTATATAGTTAGTTTGGGTATTATATTCATCGTTCGTGTTGTTCATTTGTTTTGATCATCTTCTAAATCCTTCGTTCGTGTAAGTTCATCTTTTTTTTATTAAACTTGTACTTCTTTAATCTTTGCAACGTTTAGAAGCTAGATGTACAAACCGTTTGTTAAAAATCAAAGCTTTAAAAATTACACAACCGTAAAAAAATTATGTCTTTGGTTCGAAAATCATAAAAAAGAAAGGAAGGAAATAATAGTTGTATTGTCGTGGTGAATCTTTTATAAAGATATGATTTTTATAAAGATTATTACTTATTTTGGCTTAATAATAAGCTCGATCAAGCTTATTTGAGTACTTATGTGTGTCGAACACAATATTGGACCATAAAAGTTTGAACTTTATGCTTATTTGTATATTGCCTTATTTTTCTAACTTATTTTCTTAGCTTATAAGGTTTTGAGCTTAACGGGCTTAATAAATGAGCCCAAATGTGTTCGTTTGGTTGTTGTGGGTTTCGGCCCAACACCAAGCCCAAACCGTGGGCTATAAATAAGCCACGGCTTGGCTTATTTGATGGCTTATTTGTGTAGCTTATTGGTTAAGCTAAAAGCTTATTTGCTTATTAACTTGCTATTGGATTAATTTTGGACTTTGGATATCCTATCTATTTTGTTTAGGCTTATTGGGCCTAAAAGCCCAATAAGAGCCATTTGGACTTTCGGCTTATTTTTATTAAGGGATTATTATTTATTTGAATTTATAAACGTTTACTATGATTATCGTAACTTAGTAGTTACAAAATCTATATTTGGGAATGTAAGGATTTAAGAAATGCGTTGAAAGTGTTTTGGGAATTAAAGTCTACGACTTTGGAAACTAATATTTACGAACAGGTCATGCCGAAATTTCATAAAATTTATATACTTAGAATTATTTTTAAAAAACTTATTTTTATAAATCTCGACTAAAAGACTAAAACATATTATTTTGTACATAAGAAATAATATTCACATTTGATTGATTAAATAAATTAAAATACATATTTATATAAATATTCTAAATATTTTCTCAATATCGACAAAAAGACAAAATAATAAATATTATTACTTTAATACTCGACTAAAAGACGAAAAAAATATATTTTTGTAACTTTTATAAATATAAAACATCTATTACATAGCACGTAAATTAAAAATGTATAATTATTTATAATAGAAATACCTAAGCTATTATTTTTGGGTTATCGGGTAAACTGCCGAAACTTATTTATTGTATTTAATTTTATATTATACAACATATTTTATATAGACTTTCTTAATACGTTTTACCGAGTCAAAACCACTACGACAACTTCACAACCGATGCAACTAAAGCATTTTCGTAATAACCGTACAACTACGTTCTAGACACTAATATACATTCGTAATTCGCGTCATACTTATACCGAACCCGACCGTTTATTCTTTAGGTCGTGACTGCGTACCATCGTCCTTTACCGTGTGATCATTCTTCTAGTCTTTTCACTACTTTATTTCACCAATCAAGGTGAGTTCGTAGACCCACGTTTTACCGTTTTACATTACTATTTTGGGGTGAAAGCATTGCTTGTTTTTAAACCTTGGACACAAGTTTTGCTTGAATACTTTGCTTGTATACGTGTTGCCTAAGTAGTGATAACCCACCTTTGCCCCACTATCATGAATCGTTAGTTAACTTGTGTATGCGCGAGTGTTATAGATAGATCTAGTTGGGATTGACATCCCCGTTCGGGTAAGTAGCGCTTACCAATCTAGGAAATGGATGAAAGAACGTATACCATGTCGGAATGCAGATGTTTCGGGTTGAATATCTACCAAGGCACTTAATATTCTTACTATGTCTGAAATTGATTGGCATACAAACTGTCGTAGCCTCGGTGTCATGAGCTTAGAGCTACGTAAATACACTTTTATGTTTGTTGTATGTGTTACAATGATCATGCGTTTTAAATTATTATGTTCCATACTTATGATATAACTAAACCTGCGAATTCACCAACTTTATGTTGACAGTTTTAAGCATGCTTTTAGGTACTTGATTTGGATTCTTAATTGAATTGCTGTGTAGTATCTTCCTGCTGTCTGACCGCACTTTTCAAGACTTATCTACTTATCATACTCATTGTCATTTTAAACGTTTTAAGCTTCCGCTACCATCTACTCACGTTTCCGCAAACCTTCTTATTATGCTATGAAATAATGTAAGACTTGTTTATATATCAAATCAATGTAATGAGTATGAACGTCTTTTTAAAACGCCCCATAGAGGTCATTCTTTTGATTTTGTGTGATGTATATTATGACGTCACGCCCTCGGACACGTATTATGTCCAGACCCCATCTGGGGGTGTGACAAATAATTTGGTTCGTGCTTGCAGCCATGGCGGGGTAGAGTAACCCGTATCTTGGCGGGGTGGCACGGGTTCATGCTTGCAACCATGGCGGGTGAAAGTAACCCATATCTTGGTTTGGATATCATTTAGTTATAATCTCCTGGTTCAAATGAGGATTATGGTGTGAAGATATGCATCAAGTGCCTCGAGCATGTAGAATACGCCTCTTTTATAAGTTTGAACCTGACAGAAAGCACATGCCGGTGTGAGCTTCTTGAGCTCGCAGCCATGGCGAAGATATGTACTTCTTTCGACTCTTTACATAGCCGCACTTTATGGTTAAAAAATGAATTTTGAGGTTGTGGTGACTAGAAAGGCCTCGACAAGGTTGAGATCGTGTGCGTCTTGCCGCAACACCTTTTACAGTTGCTAAGCTGGTAAATGATATAACTTTATATATTGATTTTAAGTTTAATATTAACTTGATTTGAATTTAAGTTTGATACATTGATTTTCGTTTCGCTCATGTTTGTAGCGTGAAATGTGCAGGCGACTAGTGTGGCCACTTCTATCAACAATGCTGGTGTCGCAAATGCATCCTCATTGGGTGGAGCCTGGGAAAATGAGAAGACTATCGGTTTGGACTTCAAGACTCCATGAGAGGATATTAAAGGTATACTTTATTTAGTTAATGTATATATTACATATTTTGTTTGTGAAATGAGTTGTTCTTTTAATGGTGTAATCTACGATTATGTTTTTGGAACGAGAGATTTTTTTAATCAAGAGATCATCGTTGTTGAAGTTTTTTCTTTGTTAGCCATGATGTTTATGTGACTAAAATGTCTTTTAAATTTATAATTATTTTCTCTCAAGTTTTTCTTTTTTTTGTATATAAAACAATCATTTTTACTATCTTTTTTATATCTGAGTTATAACTTCATAAGCTAATTGGTTTGTTTTTATTCTTCTAACTTTCAGATGCCTCAGAAGGACTCAATCATCGTGTGTTCGATATCTCATTAGCTGGTCTCCAAAATGATGAGGATCATTCTTACAGAAAGATCCATTTGAGGGCTGAAGATGTTACAGGGAAGAACATGTTGACCAATTTCTGGATATGTTACTGTTAAAAGGTAAATGATTCGATGTGGGTTTGTTTGTTGACAGGGACGGGTGGTGGTGGTGGGATACAAACAGGTGAGACAGACACGGGGGTGGTGGTGGTGATGGTGGACAACACAACACACAGAAGACAGCAGTGATTATTATCGGCGGATTGGCATGTTCAGGTTTGTCAATTAATACTGATATTTTGATTAGCATGATACATTTGATCAACTGTTATGAAGGTGGTCTCAAAATAAAAATCATTTAGGCCTAAGTTTCTTAACACAAATTTATTATCTTTGGATACAATAAGCAAAGAAACATTTGTAATAAAGAAAATCCAAAACACCACCGAACACAATCATGAAGCATTAAAGAAATCTTGATCAAAATGGTAAACTAGGGGTTGGAAATGGGACAAACAACATTGTTAACTAGGTGTTTGTTTTGCTGAGCTTATCAACTCAATTCTTTTGGGATTATCAGTTTATCTACTTGAACCAGTGATGCGTGTTTGTGATTTCGGCTATGCTCACTAGATACCATACTACCACATATCTAAGCCATTTTTTGTTTTAAGCTTATTTCTGGGATTACAAGCTCATTTGACTTGGCCTATATTTCATGAATTCAGTGGGGAGGTTGATCATGTTGTTGTGTAGGCACATCCGAATCTATACAAGACGGTAACTAAGCGTGTGTCGTATACTTGACTGCAAGAAGTTCTTTATGGAAGTATTTACGTGCAGTGATTCCAAGTCATTTTATTTGAACAAGCTCGAGCAGCCATGGCTAGCGGTCAGCTAGGTAATAATAATGTTGTAACAGCAAATGAAATCGCTAAACATATATATCTTCGACGCATATAGTACTTCTGTACAAAAAAAAAATTCTATGGTATGTAATTGTATATAAATAATGCATTGCTTGCTATCATATTCATTATATTCATTTGTTTTTGTTTGCTTGAATCAGGATACAACACCCTTTGTAGGATCATCAGCTGATGCTATTGTATGTGTAGTGGTCGGCTCAGGAGCAAGTATGAAGGAGGCATTACAAGCTATAAAGGTTTTCGCTGAAGATTGCCGAAGTAGAGGGACTACATGTTCGTGGTCATCCTCCATGTCATCTCATGCCAAGGCTGCATCTGTTATCCAGATTACATCTCATGGCTCATCTTAATTAAATAACAAAGTAGATGATGATCTATTATGAGGTCCAGTGGAACATCCGAAACAAGAGACAAAGCAGTATGTCTCTTTCTTCCCCACTTTTGATATAACTATGCATGTGTCAACAACACATTTGTAATTATTTCAACATTTGTAATTAAGTTATGTATTAAAGAAACCATGTTTGTTTGTTCAAAAAAAGAAGCAATGTTTGCTGCCATGTTTATGAGGGTAGTAAAATACGAGTTGTGATCCGAATATAAAACTGAACGACAAGGAAATGTTTGTAACAAAAAACACTCTATACAAAACATCCCGCAGCGAAGCACAGGCAAATAACCTCGTAGACTAACATTCATCTAGACTAAGGGGTGTTTGGGATTACTTATTGAAATAGATTATGCTATCTAAAAATGTATATCCAGATATTCAGCGGTTATAAAACGTGATTCTGAAATATAATGTTTAGATTTGATTATGTTGTTTGACATTAATCAGATAATCAGTTTTTTAAGTGTTTGGCAAATGGGATTATCGATTAACTAAAACTTGTAAAATTACCAAAATGAGCATCATTGTATATCAGTGAACTATTTAGACTATACATACATTATGTCTACTTTTAATATGTATCAACATCAATTATACATAATGAGAAATTGGGTTGTCGCGTATTACGGCGAGGCATTTTCAACAGCGTGTATTTGTTCTGAGTATTGTTTGACAATTTGTTTGTTAACAACACTATTATCGATTATCCAGTATTCAGTAAAGTTTTTAGTTGTTATACTATATTTTGGTCTTTTTTGGGGGTGTAACGTTTCAAACTGCGTTTATTTATTTGTAACATTATTCGTTATTTTGTCCATGAAGATTACAAAATTAAAATCTTCGAAACCTATAAATGACCATTGAAGAAAGAGAAAAAGAAAAGTGCATCTTGTTATTTAATGATTGAGAAGAAATAACAGACATAATTATCTTTAAAATAATTAACAATTTATTAATAACTGAAGTTATGTGAACTTAATGATATTTAAAGAAAGTTTGGGGTGAAAATATTTGCAAAGAATCTAAAAGTTAACATCAATTCGCCTTGGATGCAGATGGAATACACTTTAGAAACCACAAATAATGGAACACATTATACAAATAGAAATGTGCCTTAAATCAAACATGATTGACAAAGATACGGTTATTCTCAATTCCATTTTCAAAGTCTTCAAACTCATAGGCTTGATGAATTCTCTATGCTTCTTTCGCATTTGTATAGCTCCAAGGACCACTTACATGCTCAAATTATCAACCAACTTTGAAACAAACCGATTTTCAACATTTTTATTTCCAAGCCATACCGCCATAGATCACCATTGTTGGCTGATAATTTGAGTGTGGAGATAGTATTGGAGTTGAAACGAACTAACTTTTAACAAAACTATAGCCACGGGTCACTTCGTTCCACCTTGCCCAAAACAATTATTAGTATGCAGTGTAATTCAAAAAATACATAATAAAATATTATGTTTAAAGCAAACTATAAAATCCCATGGTCCCATGCATTCTGGATAGTTCTCAAGCCTTCCACGATACACAACTCGGCCTTTTAGCATGTGTTTCTTTCAAGAAGTTTATATTCCATTTCGATTTTGTTTTATTCTTCGATCTCCCCTTAGGCACCTGAGTGTTGTGAGGAGTAATAGGGCACTGAAACTCACTTCCACCTACTTTTTTATTTTCCACTATTCCTTTGATCCCTTTATCAGCCTAACACCATAGTTCGTGATGTTCAGATGCATGGTACACGATCCAATTTTGTATCGTCTATTTTTTTAACTAAATCCCGAGTGTCGTATCTTAGCCACATTCTTCGTTCTTGATCTGTAATAAATATACACATTAAAGAATCAAGGAAAGAAGATGCATCCTCTAATTCGATAGTGGAACCATACATGTATGAAGTAATATCCCCCAAGATGATAGTATACTTGGTAAAGCATTTCACATATTTAAGGCCATAAAAATGCAGTTTTTGGGTTATGGAACCGATGCCATTTAAGGTTTGCGCTAAACTATTCTAAAGAAAAAGATATAGGCTCAAATTTGTAAGAACGTATGAGAACAAAAAGAAAAACCCCGCCATGGCTGCATTATTATAAATTCCCTGCTAAGATATAGTTTTTCTTAAACTTAGAATGATATTCCTCAAACAGTGGATATATTAGAGATTC
>BQNB010126734.1:0-19552 GCA_026074375.1 Tanacetum coccineum | reverse complement strand
GAAGATGTTTCCGCGGGTATTTTTTTTATCTGAATAAATCAGAACTTTTGTAATATTTTTTTTCCCTCCTACTTTGTGCATACAAATTTTTTTTTAAAAAAACAAAAACAAAATAATTAAAAAAAAACTAAAATCGGGCTGGCCCAAAATGAGAGTCCGTTACTGTAGCAAATGGCCCACAGTCAAAACGACTGCGTATTTGTCCGTGAATGTGTATATTACTAATGAGTATATAACGAGATCAAATGTGCCCGCGCCGTTGCGGCGGGGTAATTTTTAAAACATTGTTAAATGCAGATGTATATTGAATTGTGTTAATACCTGGGTTAATTTTATGTTTTCGCGCGTTGTTACGGTGCGTAATATTATTTATTTATTTTATTTTTTTGTGCGGGTTTATTTTTTCGGTTTCATGTTTAATAATTTGTTTTTTTTATATGAGCTTATGTGTTAGCCTTCATATTTAAAGGTTTGTTTTTCTTTGCTATATAGAGTTTTTTTTATGTCCCGCGCGTTATTGGGGGCGTTAATTTTTTTTTTGCGGAGTTATTTTTTCGGTATCATGTTTAATAGTTTCTTTTTTTTATATATGGGTTTATGTGTTGGGGCTCATGTTTAAAGGTTATTTTTTTTCTATTTGGGGCTTTTTTTTTGGTAAGATATTTTCGCGGGTATTTTTTTATCTGAATAAGTCGGTACTATTGTATTTTTCCCCCTTATTTTGTGCCAACCAAATTTTTTTTTAAATTTATTTATTTAATTCATACTAAAAAAATTGAGCCGGCCCAAAGTGAGAGTCCAACAGTCCAGATTTTGGGCTAGTTTTTTGGCCCACTTTTTTAGTACTGTAGCATAAATAGTGCACAGTGCACTAAATGACAAAGAAGTGTCATGCTCTTTAGTATATAGTTAAATAGTTCATAGAATAAAATTTCTAATAAAGAGTGTAATAGTTTTTTTTTTGTTTAAATTATGTATAGTTTGAAAATTAACAATACAATTTTTAAGACGGATGCATAGAAAATTCTGAAATTTTATTAAGGTTTTTATCGTACAATAGAAACGAATTTTTTTAAATTGTATTGATGTGTATTACTTAATGTAAGAGACTTACATGTCTTGTGCTAATCTGCACTAACTTTTACAAACCAGATAAATGTTAATAAAACTGGGAAAAACCCCTGGCATATTTGACGTGTACACTTGTGTTGACTTTCTTTATACTAGTCCATCCCTCCCCCCTTTCATTTCTAACAAACATCTCGGTCTATTTTCCCCCTTTTCACCTTCCTAACCCTAACCCTAATTTTTATATGATCGAAACTCCTAATTAACACTTAAAAGTGCGTTTAACTGGTAATTTCCATCACGATGGTACATTCACCTCTCATGTATAAAGAAGGAGATGTTTCTACGATACGAGATATTGAGTTCATCGGGATGACATTTATTGGGTTAATGAAGCAACTCATAGAAGTATGTTAGTTCCTGTTAAAGGTATTTACTTTCTTATTCCTGGTAAAGAACTTAGTAATGGTTTTTATACGTTTTTAACGTTTTCATACGTTTTCGTCCGTTTTTATACGTTTTCATAACTTTTCATACATTCCCTTACGTTTTTATACGTTTCTGTACGGTTTTATCGTTTTTAAACGTTTTCATATGTTTTCTTACGTTTCTTACATTTTCGCCCGTTTTCTTACGTTTTTGTACGTTTTGTCTGTTTTCTTACGTTCTCGTACATTTTAGTACGTTTTTCGTACGTTTCTTCCGTTTTCTTACTTTTTCGTACGTTTTTGTGCGTTTTTGAACGTTTTATATGTTTTTGAACGTTTTCGTCCGTTTTTGTCTGTTTCTTACGTTTTCATACGTTTTGTGTACGTTTTCGTTCGTTTTCTTACGTTTTCGTATGTTTTTTGTCTGTTTTCATCCGTTTTGTATGTTTTTATACGTTTTTGTCCGTTTTCATCCTTTCTTATCTGTTTTCATACGTTTCTGTACGTTTTCATACATTTTCGTCCGTTCTCTTACGTTTTGTACACTTTCTTACGTTTTTGAACATTTTCATACATTTTTGTCCGTTTTGCGTACGTTTTTGTTCATTTTCATACGTTTTTGCAGGTTTCTATCCGTTTTCATACGTTTTTATACGTTTTGACCGTTTCTTACGTTTTCGTCCGTTTTTATACGTTTTTGTCCGTTTTCGTAGAAAAACGTAGCAGAACGTAGAAAAACATAGCAAAACATAGAATATGTAGAAACTATAAAGACGGCTTGAAAACGCTTATAAACGTAGAAAAACAATGAAACACGAACAACAAAAAAAAAACCTTTATCAAAAATAAAAAAAAAAAAATAAATAGTAACACCAAAAACAACTAAAATATATAAAAAAAACAAGGGTAAAACGTACAAAAATGGATGAAAACGTACGTAAACGTAAGAAAACGAACGAAAACGTAAGAAAACCTTCAAAAACGTATAAAGACGTACAAAAATGAATGAAAACGGACGAAAACGTATAAAAACGAATGAAAACTAAAACGACCCTTTCTCGACTTGACAAAAGATGCCAAAATTAAAAAAAAATTACGAAAACGTCATTACCAAAACAGACCTTCTGTTACTCTTCAATAAACTAACATATTATATTACAAATCAGCCCTTGCAAGTATTTTTAACATAAAATAGACTTCAATACCTTTTCATTGATGTAACGTACGTCTTCTAACTCCTTACGGTTCATTTTATACGTAATAAACAAGAATGACAAAAACTGGGAAAACTGCATCCTAGTAGCCGGCGGCATTGGACCTTAGTTAGTGGCTAAGGGTCATCAAACCACCCCTCAGCCGGCGGCTAAAGGTCATCATACCATTCCTTAGCCGGCGGTTAGGGTTCCTAGCCGATGGCCCTGAGACCCATTTCGGACTCATTCTCCGGAAAACTTGTTTAGTTCAATCTCAAAGTAACCCAAATGGTTAAACCATTAACTTGACATAAAATTAACTTGGTAAATACTATGACATTAACTTGATCAAGACATATACAAAATATGGAGGCATGAAACCAATGTTACGGGATTAACCCAAATGCTCCTCAAACGACCCATTACCATCATGATTTGTTCAAAGACTATTAAACCGTTAACCTGAACATGAACTTGACTTGGACACTTGACAACATCTTTTACAAACTATTTTATAACACTTAGACATCAACTTGGGAGTTTGGAATCTACACCAAGTTCACACGCATAATCTAATTACTTCCAATATCTGACCTTCTACTTCTATACCTTTATCAAGGCTATACCTTCATCACATATAAACCTACAAAAATGGTTAAACAACTAAACCATAAGCTTTCATTTATTAAGTAATAGACATAACAATATATCATACATCATTTAACACATTTGCATCATAAACAACACTTACTAAGCCAAGAGACTAAGATGATACTATTAGTTGCCTCATTCTATACCAACATAAGCTTCATACATCAACATTAACATCATAATTAGGCAATTCATGTTGGAAATCGTTATCTAAATAACCTAATATTACATTAATATTAAACGAGCTACGCAGTGGATATAGATCACATATAACATATATAATTAATCATAAAAAAACATAAATAAGTAAACATACCTTTAGCAATCAAGCTAGTGACGAATCGAAGACACTTCGAGTACACGCACGTATGTAATAACGTGCGAACCAAACACTACTTCTAGTTACTAAAATAAATAACCTCTACGTGTATCCACACTACACGTCAAACGATATCACCCGAATGCTAATTCTTAACCAACGAACAATTGAACACAAGAAAAATCAAAACGGGAAAACCCTAAAGGGTTGTTTGTTTCGTTCAACCAAGAGAGGGGAAAGATAAGAGAGGATTGTGTAAATTATGAGCTCTAGGATCCTCCTTATATACTAGGTGAATTTAGGGTTTACCTAAAATACATATCTTAGAGGAAAAGATAGCTCAAAACCTAATCCCACCCCTCCTTGGGCTTTAGGCCAGTCGAACCAATGGAAAACACCCTTTAGTGTTGACTTTTTGACTTTTTCTTTATTTATGGTTAATTACATTTAATTACCCATTGATTAAAAAGCCTTATTTTTTAATTATTCATAACGAACTAATTAACGACCGTTAGTGTTTTTTCCTCACATCATATATTAATATAAATAATAAATATACAAATATATTATTATAAATATTAATAGAATGATATCTAAGTGTAAACGTGTGTGACCCCGTAGGCCCACGTACTTTTAGCTGTATAAATATCCGTATGACATGAGCACAAACCAACAGCTCCCACTTGCGAATGTCTTTGTCATATAATATAACACACTAACATTGACGAATAGTCTAACAACATCATTAATGCTCCCAGAAATACATAAGTATGCAGTTTTGATAAACAACTTAGCCTTCAATGGTTTCAGTCAGTCCTATCCTTTTGTTTAAGATACAATGTTAAATATTGATATGGATCAATAGTCATTCCATAGTTTAATGATTCTGTTTCTCGCATCTGTATTGATTCAGATCACCAAATGTAAAAAGAATCATCTTAACTACACTTTGGGCACGACCATGCAAATATCTGATCAACCCAACGAGGGGCCTAGTAAGTATCTTACTCCCACACACGTAGAGGAACAAATCCTATTTTGACTACAAGTGTCTGTCATGTACTTCAAAACATTTTTGAAAATAGCCCTTATGACTACCTTTTAACAGCATAGTGGTAGACTATAATCAAGAAATGTTATCTATACATGCAAAAGCCGCTTGCATCTCAAGTCTAAGGATAAACATGACTTTAACCATGTATGTAATACACCTAATGATGCCGATCCATAAAGTGATTAACACATGTGGGGTATCTAATATTCAACCACATTGAATAACATGTAAAGTTGGCATAATCATCTTTACATATTCTCCAGAATATAACCAAACACTCACATTTACCTTATCTTAACAATACTCCCATATTGTTGACTGGTAATAGACATAGCTTTAGAATGCTACAAGTCATTCATGGATATAAACATGCAAATATATGATACAATTATTATGAAATGAAAACAATATACCACGTAAATTAATTCATTTATTAAAATAATAATCGTTTAACATCCCATTATCCAAATATTAACTAATACATCACAGATTTACATGAGACTTGATAAGTGTTAAATTGTATACATAAAATACCCAGGATTTCGCCAATAAAAGCCAAAAATATGCCAAAAGATGGAAATATGTGTGCTTTTGTGTCTCAATGTGCAGGAAAGGATATTAAAGTCAAAAAGAGCAAAAACGAGCAAAAACCGACAAGAAATGAAGAGACAAGTACAAGAGAGAGATTTGAAGCCAATTTCAAAAGCCGGATCAAGACCGTGGTCGAGAAAAGACAAGAAAGTAAAGAAAAGGACAAAAGTTTGAAGGAAAAAGACTATTATACCCTTTAAAGAAGATGCAAAATTATTAAAATACCCTTTGGGCCCTTTTATACTATTTGGATCACAAAAGCCCAACAATGAGCCTAAAATCAAAGCCCATATCTAAGTTTACTAAACTACAAGGGCCAGAAATGCAAAATCTCAAACTTATTTATATACTACACGGGATAAAAAGAAACAGAGGGACTACTTATGCAATTAGCACAAAGTTTTAAATATAACAGCTTTTTCCCTCCGTCCCTTTCATCTCCCTAACTGTTTTAAAACCGTTTTTCCCGCCAAACAAACCCAACTTCCCCAAATTCCTCTCCCGTTTCTTCCAACTCCATCCCACCAATCAAAGTCCTTCTCCACGTCATTTTGCACACTTGGCAGCCTCCCATTGGTGCGAACACCTCACCCATCACATCCAACGGTCAAGATTTTTTCTTCATCAACACCTCAAGCACTCCTCAACCTCTATAAATAGGCATTTAGGTTCTCATTTTTTAGGAGTTAGTAAAAATAGTTTTAATTTTCAGTTGTAATTTTCTTTTTAAATCTTTTGTAATCGTTACTCTTTTAATATCAAGCTTATTTTCAGTTTTAAGCTCTCAATATTCTTCACTACTGTTCTAAAAGCTTTGTTAAGTTCTTCTAGTTACTTTTACAAGCTAATATAAGCTGTTTTCACTTTATTTTACAAAAAGTCAAAGCTTTTCAAAAAAGTCAAAGAAAAGTCAAACAAGCTTCAATAAGCTTGTTTCTACTTTTCTAGCTTTCAATTCTGTTTTAAAAGGTCTTTTTACATTAGTTTAACTCAATTTAGCTTTCAAAAGCTAAATTGAGCTTTTATTTCATCAAATTCCACGGTGCTCTGTCCATAAGCTCATATAAGCTGTTGATTGTGGGTAATAAGCCAGAAATGGATGGGCTTGGGGTTGAATAAGCTTCATTTCCTACCAGCTGGACCTAGGGGATTGATAGGTTAGAGTTAGGTTTACTACAAGTGCTAAGGACATCTTGTAAGTTTCTCTTTTCTAAAAATTTAGTTTAACTGCTTACTTACTGTTCCATAGCTTGTAATTGGCTTATTTTGTGATTTACTGTTCCATTAGCTTTATCAACACTTACTTAGTTTACTCTTAGTTTCTTAATCTTAGTTTTCAAGTTTTAACCAAGTTCTAGTGTTAGACAGTTTTAAAATTCATGGAATAGCTTAATTGCTTGCAGCTTATTTCATATATCTCTAGTGCTTATTTTCAGTATTATTTTGCTTAAGGCAGTTTGATTAGCTTAGTTCTTAAACTGTTTTAGCTTACTCAAGTTTCTAGTAGTCTAAATCTAAGTTTGTAAATTTTTAAGGAGTGTTTGGCAATAGGACTGAATTTTATGCTAAACACATGTTAGCTCACTTTAAGCTTCAAGTTTACTTTTGATAGCTGAGAATAAGCTGTAGGATTAATTTTCAATATTTTTCATAAGCTAGGTCTTAGTTCAGCAAGATTTTCTAAGTGAATCTTAGTTTTTAGTTTTCAATTTCAATCACAGCTTATTCTATAGTAGATTATAGCTTTTACTCTTTTAGTGCTTGTTTACATTTCCTTTTAGGTTCCAAATTTAGTAGAGATTGAGTTCTTAGGTTTCTTGTTTCCATATTGTAGTCTGATTAATCCTGTTATATCAGTAATAAGTAGTAGCCAATAAGCCTCACAGCTTTTTCACTAGCATTTCTTAGTCATTAAATGGATTCCAAATTCTCAGATTAAAGCTATTCTTAGTAGCTGTTAATACAAGCCTTTAATAGAATCATAGCTTTTTCATTTTGAAAATCATTTGATAGCTTAAAATTAGACCTTAAGTAGCTGTTTCAGTTTGTACTTAAGACTGTTTAGTTAGTCAAAGCTGAACCTTCACTTTTTAAGAGTAAATCTCTTGTTATTCTAGTTTTCCTTTAGCTTATTTCTTTTTAGATATCCCTAGTACACATTATAAGCTTCTTTTGGTTTTTATTTTCATTGAGAATTAAGCTAGGAATAAGCCAAAGTTTAGAAAAGTTGGAATTTCAAAGGAAAACCATAGTTTCTGTTGCTCAGTTTAAAAAGCTGAATTTCTTGCTTATTCAGTAGTTGAAAGGTCAAAGTGCCTTTATTAAAGTTGTAGTAGATAAGCTCAAGTGTAACTTTACTGTTTTAAGTTTTTGCTTATTTTCATTTTTAGATAAGCCAAAAATAAGCCAAATCGTAGGGTATGTTTGGTACTTTTACAATAGTTAAGGGTGTCCTGTTTTAATTACTTTCATACTTTGCATTTTCTACCCTGTTCTTTTG
The DNA here is from genome assembly GCA_026074375.1 of Tanacetum coccineum. Lineage (NCBI taxonomy): Eukaryota > Viridiplantae > Streptophyta > Magnoliopsida > Asterales > Asteraceae > Tanacetum > Tanacetum coccineum. The sequence continues at coordinate 11,748 of BQNB010126734.1, read as the reverse complement.
GTTTAATAAAATAGTTTTTATATTTTTAATATTAGTTTAATAAAATTAGGGTTTATGTTTTAATAAGCAAAATTAGGTTTCAATTGATTAGTAAAAATTGGGCATTTTTTTAATTAGCAAAATTAGGGTTCAATTGCTTAGATAAAAATTGGCATTTTCATACCATTATGATTACTCTGCACATTTTCAGTAGTTAAATATCATTGTTTCGGTTATTTTTCTAATTAAATTTAGTATTTTCTAAGAAAAATAAAAATAGATTTTTGGTAATTTCCATTTTAATAAGAAATTCATAAGAAAATCAAAAATAGTGGGAAAAATCTACAATTCTTTTTGTAATAATTTCATCTTTTTCCATTACTAGATTTATTGACAAATAAAAATATATTTTTAGATCTGGTTAATTTTTAGTAAACAGTTTATTTTGAGTAATTTAATTTTCTTAAAAAAATCATAGAAAATTCAAAAATCTAGTTAAAGAAATACTAATTCTACACTTTCCTAAAATTTCTTTTCTTAAAATTCTAGAGATTTTGTAGGTAAAAAATGTGTTAAAAGAAGAAGCTAGATTTTTAAATTCAGTTTTCTTATCTCACGTGTTTAAATTTCTTCGTGAATTAAAAACATTCATGCTTGTTATTTGTCTTTTAGTTTCTTTAATTGTTTTTTAATAGTTTCATAATAGTGCTGAGTTATAATTCGTATTGTAAATTCAAAATTACAAAAATCCTTTAACTACCATCTTGACTCGAAATCCGAATTATTCCCGCACTCTTTCAATTCAACGACTTCGCATGGATACGAACCCGAGAAGAAATACTTCCCGGTAAAATATACGTATTGTGTTTTCATTAAGTACAAGATGTTTACCCTTTTATGTTTCTACTTGTCATTGAAGAAATAATTTGAAAGAATTAGTCACGGATTTACATACTATACTAATATAATAATTTGACATAGCTTACACTCGTACCAAAATTTGGAGCGATCTCGTCTGTCTACGGGAAAAAAAAAGAAACTGAACGGTTTTTGAGGATTTCGTTTGAAGTAGAAGTTTTGAAGACCCATCTTTTTTGGAAGTTACTTTGCGCTATTTTATGCGTATATATACATATAAAATACAAACGTTCATTAATTCATTCTATCGACAATTAGTTAAAAAAAATAAAAAAAAAAATAAAAATAAACATATTTGGATACTAAGCTATCGCACTTAAACCATTCAATAAACAACACAAATTAATCGTGAGATTATAGTGACAGGTACACGGACCTTCGATTTACAAACTATAAAGGTGAGTATAAAAGAAAGGTGATAGCTACTTGCTAAGAAGTCATTGCGGCTCGCTAAGCTTTTTCCGCTCACTTGTGCGTAAATCTTGAGAACTTACTATGTGAAGCTTGTAATATAACGGTTACCGAAAAAATATTTTTCTATTTTGTTTTCCTTCCTAATAAATACTAAAATGTAAATTTCCCCAAAAAATCATCTCTTTTAATCTCAAATTCTATCTTTTTATTAATTTCACTAGTGCATGCGCACTCGTTCTCCTTGGAATTACCACAATTCCGAGAAGACGTAACTTGTCGAGTTTTCCGACAACACAACAAGAGGCAATTCACTCTTATTCTGGATCCGATCACCCATTAGGCCGATGCACCGACCTATGGCCGAGACAACTTCAAGCTCCCACCGGGGCGTTTGAAAGTGCTATAGTTGTACCACCTAACCAGACAAATACTCGGCTCAAAATTTTGACTAAATCCTCTCTCATTAATTCTTGTTCAAAATCGCGAATTTTCTTCGAGGAGGTAACTGATGAAGACAGAGCCTCATGCTCCCATCAATCATCATTTCGAGAGCATAACTAATAAATCAAAGGTATTCCGAATGTACCTAACACCACAACAAACTTCATCTCTCATCACATTTTCTCTTACAGGGGTACTCTGCCAACAAAGATGACTTGACAAAGAACCCACAGAATTCTATCCTTACTTGGGATGACTTCTAGTCTCTAACATTCACATCAACCACTTCTTTCCACCCTCTAAGAACCACCAACTTCTGAATGACATTAACAACTTTCGTCAAATCTGCTCAAGAATCTTTTTTCCACGAGGCCTTGGGACAGGTTCAAGGAACTTCTTATGAATGTCCTCATCAAGGTTCTCTTTGAAGCCACCAATTGGATACATTTACACAACACTTTGAGTTATAACGACCATGATTCTCTAATTCGAGAAAACCGCCGAGAAATTTCCTATATAAGAGTCCTTAATGATAGGTTGCTAATCATAAGTAGTGAAGCTAAGGTTCCGAAGTTCTGCGAAACACCAAGATGAGAGTTATTCAAATACTCCATTTCTTGCTTTCCTCTTCACATTCAATTTGAAATTACACATCAAATAACCGCCCAATAGAAAATAAGCTTTCTTTGAAGATAGAAGATAAGTTTGATTAAGATCATGAAAGCTACTTGACTCCCGCACAGTGTAAAGCGGTGGAGGAAGATGTGTTCCTTGTGGGTCCCTAATTCAAAATGGATTCATTGCGTCCCTTAACTAGAGGAGCTTATGACTACCCGGTCCCCTATCATTACAATTTATCACAATCAATTCCAACAAGCCGCTGCGTTCTGGTGGTTTTTGCGTTCAAAGGGATTCCGTACTCCTCCTCTCTCAGTACTGTTGCTTCTTACACAAGACCACCGGGCTTTACTCAACCCAATCCCCAAGTTTCTAGACCTAACCAAGGATACAAGGGAACCAAGGGTATAAAGGAGACTAGGAATAGAACCAAAAACATTCAAGATAACCATAGGAGCTAACATGGGGCTTAACCAACAACGCTCAAGCTTAATCAGCCCGCGGTTGCTCAAAGACCAGTTGCTTACTCAAAATGTACAGAGCTACACAAAAGCTAATGATGCCAAATTGACCCATTTGCAAAAGAACACAAAATGATTTTAAAAGAGAGCAAATGAAAATTTCAAAAGTGAGCAAGCGAATTTGAAAAAGCAATGGTGACAGATTTCTCATGGCAAAATAGTGGACATAATGGGGGAAGTAACATGCTCTACACTCGAGTACTTTGGCACAAGTAACACTATTCTTAATCCGAGGAAATAAATGCAAAGGGATTACCACCCGTAGTGGTGTTTGTTCTTGTATGGACCACTTACCCTATGCCCTCCTCCTTATGTCAATCCGGATAATGAGAAGGCTAAGGAAACCGAGGTGACAAAGGACAAAGTGCAACCCGAAAGTTCACAAAGTACCGCAAACGTCCAACCTCGGGTAGACCATGGGAAAGGGAAAGATAAGTTGAAAGATAATGAGAAAGGAATGAATGAGAAAGAAAAAGATGATGAGGGTTTTTAAGAGAAAGGTTTTTGAAGAGAACTAAATTGATAAGGAAAGAGTTTTTCTTTCCTAAACTCCACCAATCAAACCAAACAAGCCAACAAAAACACCTTCCAAATCCTTCTAGGGTAGAGTATAAAAAGCGAAGTGAAAATGATAAAGTGGCAAATCCAAAAGTTTTGCGGAAATGTTCGAAACAAAGATTCACATGTGAACATTACTTTGGCGGATGCTTTGATCTTAATGCTTAAGTATCAAAGAATGTTAAAAAGCTTGTTGTCGAACAAGAGAAAGTTAAACGATATGGCTAATACAACCGGTGAGTGAAAATCTGCTCGCGATTCATTCTCACAAAGTCACACCCGAAAAAGCATGAGACCCCCGGACAGTTTTCTCATCCCATGGTACTTTTAGTGACCTTAAATCAAAGCGCCCTAGCCAACCTAGGTGCTAGTATCAACCTTATGCCATTCTCCTTAAACACCAAAGATAGGCTTCCGCATTGCAATCTACACACGGATGACCTTAGGAACTAGCAAATTGGCTCTCCTTTGTGTTCCTAAAGGAATTGCTAAGATGTCTGGTCCCGGTGGTAAGTATTGACTTTCCCCCGGCCGATTTTGTTTACAGTAACTTTGAGTGTGATTATCGAGTACCTCTTATTTTGGTAGGCCATTTTGAGGACGGCTCGTTACTTTTTTAGGGGGGGAGGATCGATGTTTTTAGAGAGGAAATGTCCCTTAGGACGGATAAAAAAAAATAAAAGATGCGAGAGATTGATAATTAGTTTAAGAAGCGAAGAGCTCAAATCAACACTCGTCCTCATAAAGAGTCCGGTTTGTATGATTGATATCTTTTCTCACCAAAAGAAAAGGATAGATCCTAAGCACTTTCACTCTTCGGAGTTGTTAAATGTTGATTTTCTCACTACTATTGTGACCCATCACCCTCCACAACACCACCATTCCCACTAAAGAGGATTTCTAACCAATGAGAAAGTTTGAAAACCACGAGTTTAAAACATGTAATCTTTCAGGAGAATTTCCTCTATTTGTCCATTCATTAAGACAGACTTAACTTTTGGAAAAACACAAGCGAATTTTGTACAAGAATGAGATTTGGAAAGAAATAACACTTACTGATTTTCAAACCCTCCAATCATCATTCACTGGGAAAAAGAGAATTTTGTAAGGAGAGAAGAAACTCTTGATGTTAAAGCCATGGTGATCCTTCATTTCCCCCATTGGGAATTGGTCAAGAAAATAGGCAACCAAATGAGTTAGTAAAAGATAAGATGATAAATTAATCTCATGAAACTTTTCACAAGTGACATAACGAAATGATTTAGGAGTTCATATACATGAGGAAGTGAAATTGCCTCCTAGATGGTTTACTTTGAAAAATGAGAATTTCGTTCTGAACAATGAAATGATAAAAAGGTTGAATCTTTAGAAAGAAATACTAAAAAGAGGATTTTGAACAACAAAAGACATGACACTCTCCTAAGTCCAAAAAAAGTTACAAGATCTGCGTTTCATACCCAGACATTGAAATACTTCTAACCATTTTGAGACTAACCTCTTATGTCGGGACGCATATGTGTTTTATGAAGGATAATAACCTCGTGGATATCGCTATAGTCCCCCTTGAACAATCGGGAGACAGATATTTGACCCGGAGAATAACATTTCATGAAAACCTTTGAAAGGATGCTTTTTAAGCGATAATAGTTTCAAAAGACTTTAGCACCATCTAACTCTCTTTACTCTTATATTTTCTGCTACCCACTCCACCCACCCATTAATAGACATTCATGTTACCAAAGCATTGAGTCCGTGTTCATATTTCTCTCTTGAAAACATTTTTCTACAAAAAGTTTTTTGACCAGGATCAAAAATGCTACGGTATATCTTATCATACATGAGTTCTTTGGGGAGGCGTTTCCACCTCTTGGAAATTTCTTCATCCCTACTATTATCCTCCATAATGAACCATTGATGGAATATGAGTCAAGCTTAGGGACTCTATAATAAACAAGCGCTTCGTGGGAGGCACCCCATGCTTATCCTTTTTATCTTCTTTCTATAGTTCTCTTGCTTACCCAAGGGACAAATCAATTCGGGGGACACGTATCAAGCTTGTACTTGGCTTAACAAAAACAAGCCGTTTTAAGTCATCTATGACTAACAATGAAAATGATAAAGAGTGAGGCATGTTTCTCTTTCGTTCATTGTTGGTTGTTTCAGTGCTGTTTGTCTAGGTTTCTTCCGATTTGAGAGATTCATGGTTCAAAATTGTGAAGAAACAAAGCATTAACCTACAATTTCCATTGATGGTCTCCACAAATTCTTCTCTCTTCATAAAGTGGGAAATCATCATATCCTTGTCTTTATAGAACTAACATCAATTCTTTTGGCATGACCATTAGAATTTTTTGTTTACGTTTCATTTGACCCCATTATTTTTAAACTTTGAGGACAATGTTTCGTTTTAGTTTGGAGGAAGGATATTCTTCGATATTTAACTTGCAAGATCCACCAACCTTAGTTTGGAACCTTTTTGAATTACCCTTTTTGTCTTTTTGTGAAAAGTGAAATTTTTTAAATTAACTTTTTTTGCTTCAATAGAAGCTTAGTTTGGGGAAAAACCACCACTTTTTTGGTAATCACCGTTTGGTGAGAAATATGAGTTAATTTACTTGACCGGTGAAAAATGCCTAGCTAGTTCTTTTAAACCTACCTTACTTTGGATAATCTTTCACAAATCCTATGTAAATTGGATTTCAAAAAGTGAAGAACAAGAGATGAATGTAGTTAAATATAAAGTTAAGTTTTGCTACTTAAGCAACAAAGGTTTATTTGGAAAACCTAAAGCTTATATGAATGATTTGTGTCTTTTTACTCCCACAAGCCCTTAAACACACTTAATCATACGTAGCTCTTTTGAACTTAACTTAGTCAACCAATGTCTTAGAATAAGTCTTACACATTTTGGAAAGTAATTCAATCTATTATGTAGGTAAGATTTTTTGGTTTCACAAATTTATAAGACTTTGAATTTCTAAAGATGAAATTTTTTCACATTCCACGCAAAAATAAACATTATAAAAATAATGCCAATGAGCATTTCCTAAATGCAAAAGCATTATTTTCGTGCCAATGAAGCATTCGAGCTAAAAACTAAAGAATAATTAAAGCAAATATATAATCTTAATCGATTGGCGAATACCATGATTTAAATAAAGAAGTGAGACTCGAGGATGGTTTCACAACTAAGAATATAAGACTATGTAACGTGCGGAATCAAGGTTCATAGGCATTCCATGCCACTAGGGAGCGCGGCCTAGGTGTTGATTGCAACTAAAAGAAGAAAAAAAAAAGGGACTATTGGATTCTAGTCTTTGTAGGAAGAAGGTGTTGTCCGCGATCAACACACAACGTTAGTAGCGGAGTGGGGTTCGAACCAAAGAACACCGGTGTTGATCAAAATAATATACCCTAATTCATGGCAAGAAAGACGCCTAAGTAGAGGTATCTCGAACTAGAACATTCATTCCGTATTGCAAAAAAATAAATAATACATTTATAGTATAATTGAAAAAAAAAAGTATGGTTAAAATTTCATTTTTTCAAAATCAATTTAAAATTTAGTTTTCCCACAATTTCTTTAGCTCATATAGAGTTGAGGTTTAACTATGTTATTAACATTTAAGACTCACAAGCTCAAGTTAAAGCTTAGATGGATTTCATCTATAAGATAAATTCTGATCTATGGTTAAGTTGGAAAAGAGTGCACAAGGTTTAGGCATCTTATATCGATTAATTTATTCTTGGGAGTGGAAAAGCTTCACAAGTTGTGTAAGTATAAAGAAGTAGAGCTTAAAACACGTTTCTGGACTAATATTGAACAATGTTCTTGTCACACATACTTTGTTTAGTCTAGTGAACAGTCAACAGGGGGAAGACGCGAATTTTTCTCATTTGTGCCTATTAACTGGTAGTAGCGCCTAATTTCAATGAGCCAAAAGTTGCACATTGCAACATCTGCCATTAATGTGTTTCCATGAGATAAAAATGTTGAGAAAAAGCTAACGAATGTTTAAAAAGGGGATTCATAAAAGGTGAAAACAAAGTGGCATTTTTGGAAACTTGTTATTTCCAAGTGACACTTAATAAAATTGTGATGAGCGGACCACGGCAATCCCATTGTTTGAGCGGAATTTTGATAAGTGTTAAAGGTGTAATACTTAAAAACCCAGGATTTTCATGCCAATTAAAAGCCAAAATATGCCAAAGATGGAAATAATGTGTGCTTTTGTGTCTACTCAACGTGCCAGGGAAACAGGATATCAAGTCAAAAAGAACACACAAAACTAGCAAAAACCGACAAGAAATGGAACAGAGGACAAGTACAAAGAAGTAAAGCGATTTGCAGCCAATATCTAAAGCCACTATCAAGAACCGTTGTCGAGAAAAGTCAAGAAAGTCAAGTCAAAGTTTCAAGTGAAATGACCATTAAACCCTTATTGAAGAGGATGCCAAAATTACTGAAAATACCTTTTGGCCCATTCAACACCATTCGGATGCACAAAAGCCCAACAATGAGCCAAAACCAAGCCCATTTCTTGTCTTTTAAAACTACAAGGGCCATGAAATGTAATTTTCAAATTGGTTTTTTATACTTACACTTTTTGAAAAAGAAACCGAGGGACTTGTTATGGCAATAACCCCAGACCTTTCAAACACAAACGCGGGATACAATTTCCTCCTAACCAACCTTATAAAACACTTTTCCCCGCCAAAAGCCCTATCAAACCCAACTTTCCCCAAATTCCTCTCCACGTCTTCTTCCACTCTATCCCACCAATCAAAGTACCTTCTCCACGTCATTTTGCACTACTTGACAGCCATCCCATATAGGTGCGAACACCTCACCAACATCCATAACATCCAACAGTCGAGACATTTTCTTCAATCTACACCTCAACCACTCCTCAACCTCTACACACAATAAGGCATATGTAGCATTCCTCATTTAATTTAGGAGTTAGTAAAAATAGTTTTAATTTTCAGTTGTAATTTTCTTTTTAAATCTTTTGTAATCGTTACTCTTTTAATATCAAGCTTATTTTCAGTTTACAGCTTCTCAATATCTTACTCCTACTGTTCTAAAAGCTTACTGTTAGAGTATCTTCTAGTTACTCTTTTTTACAGAGCTAATATAAACGCTGTGTTTTCACTTTACATTTTCACAAAAAGTCAAAACTTTTCAAAAAGTCAAAGAAAAGTCAAACAAGCTCAATAAACGCTGTTTCTCTTTTCTAGCTCATCTCTTTTTTAAAAGGTCTTTTTACATTAGTTATTACACCTCAAATTTTAGCTTTCAAAAGCTAAATTGAGCTTTATATTTCATCAAATCCACGTGCTAACTCTACACCATAAAGCAAGCTCATATAACTGATTGATTGCTGGGTAATAAAGCCAGAAATGGATGGCTTACTTGGGGTTGAATAAGCTTCATTTCCTACCAGCTGGACCTAGGGGATTGATAGGTTAGAGTTAGGTTTACTACAAGTGCTAAGGACATCTTGTAAGTTTCTCTTTTCTAAAAATTTAGTTTAACTGCTTACTTACTGTTCCATAGCTTGTCTAATTCAGGAGTTATTTTGGTGATTTATACTGTCCATCTCGCTTATATCAACACTTACTTAGTTTACCTCTTATTTCTTAATCATTAGTTTTTCAAGTTCTTTAACCAAGAGTTCTAGGTTAGACAGTTTTAAAATTCATGAATAGCTTAATTGCTTGACAGCTTCTATTTCATATATCATCTAGTACATTCTTCTCAGTATTATTTTCTTAAGGCAGTTTGATTAGACTTAGTTCTGTATACTGTTTAGCATTACTCACAGTTCCTAGTACTCTAACTCTAAGTTTGTAACTTCTTTAACGGAGTGTTGTTGTCAATAAGGACTGAATTTTAATGCTAAAAACACATGTTTAGCTCCTTTAAGCTTCAAGTTCACTTTCGATAGGCTGAGAATAAACTGTAGGAAATTAAATTTTCAATATTTTTCATACAGCTAGTCTAGTTCAGTCAAGAATTTTTCTAAGTGAATCTTATTTTATTTTTCAATTTCAAACACTAGCTTATTCTATAGAGAATTATAGCTTTTAACTCTTTTAGTGCATTCTGTTTTACATTTTCCTTTTAGGTTCAAATTTAGTAGAGATTGAGGTTCTTATGTTTCTTGGTTTCACATATTGTAGTCTGAATTTAATCTGTTATATCATAATAATCTAGTAGCCATAAGCTCACAAATTAAATAATTAGCTTTTTTCTCACTAGCAATTCTTAGTCACATAATATGGGATTCCAAATTCCTCATAAAACAAGATTAAAGCTATTCTTAGTAGCTGTTAATACAAGCCTTTAATAGAATCATAGCTTTTTCATTTTGAAATCATTTGAAAGCTTAAATTTAGACCTTCTAAGTAGCTGTTTTCAGTTTGTACTTAAGACTGTTTTAAGTTAGTCAAGCTGAACCTTCACTTTTTCTAAGAGTCACTCTTCTCTTGTTATTCTAGTTTTTCCTTAGCTTATTTCTTTTTAGAATATACACAAGTACACATCATAAGCTTCACTTCTATTGGTTTTACACATTTCATTAGAGAATTAAGCTAGGAATCTCTAGCCAAGTTTAGAAACACAGTTGGAGAATTTCAAGGAAAACCATATTTCTGTTGCTCATTTTAACACAGCTGAATTCTTGCTTATTCAGTAGTTGAAGGTCCAAAGTGCCTTTATTAAAGTATGTAGTAGATAATCTCAAGTGTAACTTTACTGATTTAAGTTTTATGCTTATTTTCATACTTTAGATAAGCACCAAAACAATAAGCCAAATCGAAGGGTCCTGTTTTGTAACTTTTACAATAGTTAATGGGTGTCCTGTTTAAATCTACTTTCATACATTGCATTTTTACACCCTGTTCTTTTAGGTTAATAAAATAGTTTTTATATTTTTAATATTAGTTTAATAAAACTAAGGGACTTTTAGATTTTAATTGCAAAACATTTAGGGTTCAATTACGCTTTAGTACAAAATTGGCATTTCATACCATTAGATTTCTGCACATTTTCAGTAGTTAAATATCATTTTTCTTTATTTTTCTAATTAAATTTGTATTTTCTAGAAATAAAAATAGATTTTTGGTAATTTCTTTTTATTAAGAAATTCATAGAAAATACAAAAATAGTGGGAAAAATCTAATTCTTTTTTGTAATAATTTTCTTTTTCATTCTAGTATTTTTGAAGAAAAAAAAATAGATTACTAGTCGGTTAATTTTTAGAAAAAGTTTATTTTTAGTAATTCATTTTCATTTCTAAAAAATACATAGCGAAAATTTCAAAAACAGTTTAAAAAATCTAATTCTTTTTCCTAAAATTATTCTTTTTAAATTGTGATTTTAGGACATAAAATTTTTGTTTAAAAGAAGTGCCTTAGATATAAAATTTCAGTTTTAGCTTCACGTTTAAAATTTTCGTGACATTAAAAATTCGTGCTATTAATTGTTTTAGTTTCTTCTAATTGTTTTTTTAATAGTTTAATTGTGCTATTATATTTCGAAGTGTAAAGACAGCACTCTCTCATACAAAAATCCTTTATCCAATCTTGACTCGAATCCGAATTATTCCCGAATTTCAATTCACGACTTCGTTGGGATATGACCCGAGAAGAAAATATTTCCCGGTTAAAAATATACGTATTGTGTTTTTCTTAAGTGAGACTTTTACCCTTTTATTTTCTCTTGTTTGAGAAGTAATTTGGAAAGAATTGTCACGGGATTTATACTATACATATATAAATTTGACTAGTACTTACACTCGTACCACTTTCTCTCAAAACCCACGGCTTGATATAACAACCATAAACAAACCATACAAAACTTTTATACAATCCATACAACCCTTTACACATCAATCCTAAGGCACACTAAAGTGTTTTCAAGCATTGGATAATCATTTGCAAGGATTTAAGAAGAAAAGGGAAGATTAGGGTTTCAAACCTAATCTTGGGTTTATAAGCTTGAAAGCTTTGGTTTTAAGTCTAAACACGGGTTTAGCATTCATTTCTCATCTCATACATTATCCCTAAGGTCTTCCTATTTCCTTCATACTTTTATTTCTTATGATTTTATGTGTTATATGTTAATTATGGCTATAATCACCACTAAGGACTTTTAATATGTAAAATGAGTTCTCACTTATGTTTATGATTTTATGCACTTTTTATCATATCATATTGTCATATATATCATGGAAAAATGAATGTAAAAGTATGTTAACATATGGTTTAAGTATAAACATGTTTAGGTTAAATT
>BQNB010126733.1:0-17264 GCA_026074375.1 Tanacetum coccineum | reverse complement strand
TAGTTTAAAACCAAAACCACCTTCAAACTACAGATTTACCTGCTTTCATAAAATATAAAACATAAAAATAATCTTTGTTGAATCCCACTTTCGATAGATCAAATTCCTTAGCTTGTATAAGGTTTAGTTTTATTAGATAAATCTAACACAACTATAGTAGAAACTGTGTTTGAGTGTATTAAAGATTATGTGGAATCTAATCTTTAATATTAAGAAGAATTCTTAATGAAACAGTAAAACTAAGAACATATAATTCAACAAACAATAAGCTCCAATATTATTAACAAAACAATACGAATACTCTTAATAGTATTAGGGTTACAAAACCTTGAAGCTATGAATTATACGACTTTGTATATTTTTCTATGAATGACTCGTATCAAACTCTATGCCCTAGGACCTCCTTTTATACACCAAGGAGTCCTAAACGGCTTACAATACTTTCCTAAGTATATAAAATCTTTTAAACAAATAAGTTATACATATCTTTTACCAAAATATCTCATACAAATCACATAAGCAGTACTAACTAACTCAGCAGTACTAACTTCTTCACTAGCAACATTAACTAGTAACTTTTGTACTAGTAGTAGTAACTACTTAGCAGTTTTTCTTCTAAGTCTCTAAGAAACACTAATATGCACTAGAAGTAGTAACTTTACACTAGCAGTACTTGTGACTGAGCAGTAGTAACTTTGTACTAGCAGTTGTAACTTCACCAGCAGTCTTAAACACTTAGAATAATTTTCATTGAAATTCTCTAGCAGCACTAACTTTGACTGAGCAACATTAACATCAATCAGAACAACAGTAATACTAGCAGCATTAAGAAGGTTTTTAATCCCAACAATGGTGTATGGGGAGCTTATGGAATAAGCCGTATAGGTAGCGATGTCATGGGACTGAGCTTAAAAAGAGGTCAGTTGGTCAAAACATCAGTGGGAATGTGTACCCAGCTGATAAGTGGGTTTAACCCCTGAGCTAAAGCGAAAGCTGAAGTAGAACCAGTCATTGAGTCTGAATCAACCCCTGAGCAAGCGATCCCCTGATCTAAAACCGCTGAACATCAGAACCTCTGATCCTGATCCCCCTGATCCACTCCCGCTGAACCCAAAAAGAGGTGTGTTTTCCTTTTTAATTTTTTTTGGTACAAGACTCATTATAAAATGGTTTTGTTCAAATGTAATGAAAATAGTTATGGGAAAACTCGAAAAAGTTTGTTCAACTTGGGAAGGGAAACTAATTAAACGTCAGTAGACAATAACTTAGTTTGGAGTTTTGGGTTAAAAAACTTAGTTTGGAGTTTAGGGTTAAAAGAGCTTCGGCTAAACTTAAAGCTTAGACTAATCCGAGTAAAATCAGAACAGAAAAGGAAGAATCTCCTTGCCTTACGGCTAAAGCATCACAGATCCATGAACATGATAGCCATAATGCTGAAAGTTCATCAATGTCGGTTTAACCACCGCACCAAAAATGTTAATCAATTTACCATGCCTAAACAGCAAGAAAGAATTGGCTATTCAGGAGCAAACGGCTACCGATAAAGAATCAACAAATCCATTGATGGCTGATAGTTTGCCAAAAACTATAGTGCCAACTAAGTTGGTCAAGCCACAAGGTTTCAACTTGAGGCGAAACATGGGTATTCAAACACCCACAAAAAACTAAGGATCAAACCTTAGTATCGAAGCAATTCTATTAAGGGATTTAATCCCTAAAAATGGTGAAAAATATCAGTGTGTAAAGCCTTCAAAAATTGCTACTCGAGAAGCATTTTTGAGGGGGAGAAAGACACACTCCTGATTAGAACTTCAAAGACACACTCCCGATAAGAACTTCAATGCTAAACCTCTCTCATCACAAAAACACCCCACCATACACACAAACAATGTCACTCTCACAAAACAAACACACATAAAACATCCACTCACACAAATCAAAACACCAAAAATAAAAAAAACCAACTCAAAATCAATTTTACAAATCTCGTCCCAAACTACAAACACACACAAGATCACGACAACAACATCACGACATCAAATCATATTCATATCTTAACATAACAACCCATAACAAAACCAAACCATAACATGCCTTTCTGATATCAAAACTAAACTCTTTCCAACCCTCAAGAACCAGCCGACTACAACGGGAGCTTTGTCAATCTGGAAATGGATTGAGATTGTTTAGTTTTAGAAATCGATGCATTAAGATGATTATTGGTTGTAACTTAAAGAAATTGATTGAAAATCAGTAGGAAAAGTGTTGTTAATAGGGTTTATGGCTAAGATAAAAATGGATTGTTGTGTTGTGAGAAACTAAGATATAAGGGTGTTTGTTATTGGGCAGTTTGATGACATGATGAACTTGTAAAGGTGTAACTGATATGGTGAATGGGGGTTGTGTTTGTAAAGAACGGAAAAGGGCCGAGAATGAACAAGGGTCAGTGTCAGTGGTTGGAAAATTAGAGAAGCTAGGGAGGAATGGTTTAGATGGATACGTACTCAGCTGATACGGGTCGAATAATCTCAAGAAGCTGATTAAAACCATCAGCTAGTGCGGCAAGTTCAGATTTAAGTATAATAGTGGGCTTCAATCAGTGGTTCACTGGATTGAGGAGACATGTGACTGATCACCATAAGTTATATTCACTAATTAACAAAAGGTCGCTGAGCCGAATCCCACTTCATCAACTAAACATGAATCTGGTCAATGGACCTACCCTCTGAACCACCGAACCTGATTGAACCAGTTCACTAAACCCAATTGCTGACTTTATGAAGACTACAACCTATGTGCCTAAACCGATATTAACGTGATGTCAAAAGGTTAAAAGATTAACTGATTTCAAATGTTTAAAGTCTTCTGTTCTTTTGGCAACTACAACAACAAAGAACCTGTATTTATTTTAATATCATTGTTTTCTTTGTTTTAACTTAGTATGTAAGAAGAAGCCTTTATGCTCACTTACTGCTAATTGACTAGGGCTATATTTCTATTCAAATAGGGGGAGATTGTTAGGCTAATTCAGAGCTTAATTGTCCATTGTACATAACTTGTATGAAATATATCCTAAGTAGAAAACAAGTCGCTGAACTTAAAAAAGTTCAGCAAGTCATCCTTAAGATGTTCTTCAGAGTCTAGAAGAAAGACTCGTCATAACCTGAGGCGGACCTCAGCGAGTAAAGAAAGAACCAAGATCAGGATGATGGAGTCAATGAGTATTGGCAAATGGTTCACTGACTCCCGAAGACCATCTTTGAAGTGAAGATATGAAGATATTGGCGAAAACTTCCTAAATGCAAAAAAGCAAGGAAGACAAAAAGGTACATGAGTAGTTATAAAGTACTAGGAAGCTATAAACCAAATAGTTAAAATAACTATTTGCTTTAGTACTTTTTTAAAAGCTTCTCTTGGAAGCTTTGCCTTTCCCATCCTATATATAGTGCACATTTGTATAGAGATAGGTTAAGGATTGATTCAAATATAATTATATATATATAATATATTAAAATACCAAATAAGTAATAGTATAGAGAGTATCCCGTTTAATATAAAAATTGCTTGAGGACAAACAATATTTTATCTCCCGGATGTCGTATCCCGACGAGAGATGAATTTGAAATCCACGAAAGCGTTTTGTTTGATGCTTGAATATCGAATATTTTTGTTTTTGGTTCTAAACTAAAAATTTAATTAAACTATTTAAAAACTAGATAGCAAATAGCGAGTAATTAAACGAAGATCGATATATTATAAAAGGTATGCTTGCTAAGTGTATTGATTAGATCCTTAAGTGTGAATTAAACGTACAATTAAGACTATATCGATGAATCAATATCTTTCAAACAAATTATCCTCTCACAACGTTAGCTTATATTGAAAACAACTTTTATTAAGGTATCGATTACTAAATTATTACATAATTATCCTTACGGCTTTTGCCCGCTCGAACAACCAAAACAATAATCTAAGTAATATAAAAATCACTAATCAATATTTTTCCCTTTTTATTAATCACACTTAATTCACTAAACAATTTAACACATAACAAGCATATATAAAAATCTAATCACTACACATATTAATAAAACTAACACTAATCAACAAAGCAAACATTTTTAAACTAAATAATAAGCTACAAGTATTCGGCTTTTATGGCGGCTAAATATTGACTTGTCTTTGCCTTTGGTTTAGTGAACAAGTTGGACTAGCAGGTGACCTAGGATCAACAAATAACGTTTTGATTCTTTGGGTAAAGATCTGGACAGTGGACTACTAGTATATAAAGAGTCGTTAAGTAGTAAGTTAGTAAAGTCTCGATGAGCTAGGATTCAGTCAGATCACCATTATTGTCTCCTAAGATAGATTAAAATTAACCGCGATTGCTTTATGCGGATGTGGTTAATTGTGACAGAATTTCCATGTCTAGGTTTTAGGAAGAAGTACCGCCTAAATCTAGGAATGATATATCAACAACGAGATAAGACAATCATTGCACTTATAAACTAAAACTTGCATTTTATTAGAATAAATATGGTTTATACGTTTTCCTTACAATAGGCTTGACTGCTTCTCTATCTTCTAAATATCGGCTTGTGTGTGTTAAACGCCCAATCTCACTCTAGGTAAACCAAAACTCGTGCCAGTCTCTCAGGCTGAAAACCCCCTTCTGTGTTAGTTTTAGGTTTAACTTAGGTATAACATAGAATTAATTAGGACTAACTTGGACAACTAAAATACTGATTGACTTAAGTATTAACTCTATCTCTCTCTCTCTCTTAGTGATCGATACCCTACTTACCAACGAAACTACAACTGATTGGGTACATTGTCGTTAGTGTTGTTTTAGGTATATTTGGAAAATTATAAATAGTAAAACTTGATAATAAATAATACCTAGATACAACGACACATCAGAGTGTTACCGTCACTCTGGTACTTATCTTATCATCTGTAAAAAGGGTAATGACGTACCCTCCTAAAGGACGAAGTCTAAGCCTTCGTCCTGCACATAATGTTGGCGTCAAGTCATTCACAATGGCTACCGTGTCCAACCTTCACCCTAAGCACTCACTGTGTCTAACTACTGTCGAGTCCAAAGCCTCACCTCTGTCACGGTTCGAAGGCTCACCTCTGTCGAGGTTTGAAGCCTAGTTCCTGACAAGGTTCGAAGCCTGGCCGTCGACAAGGTTCGAAGCCTAAAGGTCAAACAAGATCTGGTCAAAGCAGAGTTGGTCAATAGCCATGATCTTTGTAACTGCCATGACCTCCGTAATTGGCTCCCCCGCATCTCTCAGATTATGCCTATAAATAAGGAAGTCATCATATAGGTCTGTAACTTAACTTAACCTATGATATATCATCTTCTCTACCTCAATACTTTCATAACATAATCACCATGACTGATTCTTACACCAGAGGCAGTTCCCGGGGCTTCTCTCGAGCTTCGTCTAATGTAGTGTCTTTGTATTTCTTATTTTCAGGTTATCTTGCACTCGACATCACCACCATCACCCCTAATTCGGTTAATCACCATTAACGGCCTGGTATGTGCACTTTATTGTACAATCATACTCAATAACACAATATTTGAGAAAAATGTTACCTTAAAAATGCCAAAAAATCAAGACATCATCTGCAAGTACTCATAGATTTTTCTTGTCCTTATATCCTCACTGTAAAACACAACAACCATATTATAAGAAAAAGCAAGATCATATGAGATATTTATCAAAAAGAGTTTGTGAGTAAACACACACAAACAAACGCGTTGATATGAGAAAAAACTGCAATCCACCAACAATATCAGTTAGATCTATAAAAATAGGAAGTCAGATGAGAGCAAGAGCAAAGACAAAGCCATATACGGTTACCTGTGAAGGAGGATTTGCTGGAGCCGAAGTACCTGGTCGGAGCAGTTGGTAGACTGTAGAGGAAAGAGAGAAGCAGTTGGTGGACTAGTAAGAGAAAGGGAAAGTGAGAGATTGAGTATTTATTTTGTGAATGTAAAGGTTTTTATGGGTCAACACATTGGTAACTGTTCCTAAGCTACATGCTAGGAAGAATATTATTTGTAAAATGTTATTTTTAAAATTTTCAAAAGGTGTACTCGAACGAGAATTTGAATATCCTTCGTTGTTAGAGAGCTGGGTATCGTGAGCTCATGGTTTCAAGCCATGGGCAAAAAGTGTTGCCATGTCACCACTTTTTGCCATGTCACCACACTATTACATGGCACCAAAAACTCTCTCCCTCGTACAAAAGTGGTGCCATGGGCAAAAGTGGTGTCATGGATCCACACATACCCCACTAAAACATAAATACAACACAAAAAGACAAAAATAGAAAAAAAATAAAAGAAGCTATGGCGTGGGCTGGAGTTTTTGGCGCAGGGACAATGGCACCACATCTGGTATATATGGTACGAGATTTTAGGCCGGTGCCATGGCTTAAAGCTATGACGCAAGTGTACCTCCCAGTCTTAAACATTCTTGGGCTTGACAATTCGCATAGGATGCTTCATATAGAGTCACTTACATATATAAGTAAAAAAATACTATCCTAACTTCCGAATATGTTTTAGCGTCTTTTATGTTAGTTGGATTGTTATAACAACCAAAGGCGAGCTTAAAAGGGATCAGAGAGGGTACTGGCCCTCTCAGAGTTTGAGTGGTAGTGAAATATTTTGTAATATTGTAATAGAAACTTCCAAATTTTAAGCTTATGGCCCTCCCGAAAATGACATCCCATTTATGGCCCTCCTAATTCCCAAAATACGTTTACAACAGGCCAAAACCGCCACAAATATATGTATTTGCAGAGCAACTATGTAAGAAACCCAATATATTTGCTTGACTATCGAGGTTTTACTTCTATGCTTTGTTTTTGTAATAAGTTTGACGTCATTGTTCTTTTAGCGGCGATCAAAAGTCTTGATTTTACGTTTTTCACTATATTTTTAATGTTTAGTTAGAAGTTTTGGCTATTTATTATTTCAAGTTAAATTGAAATTTGAAGTTATTAATTGTTTCACGTTCCTTTTGTTTGATCTATTTAGGTTTTGGAACTTTTAGCTCGTATTTATCATGTTAAAACACCATGATAGTTGTATACTTTTTTGGGTTTTGCTAAACTCTGCCCACTGGGCATGGTTTAATATATTAAAAAAAAGAATGTCTGAATTAATTCAAGTGAAAATCATGTTTAAATATAGTAATTTACAAGTTCATTTAATGTGTATTTAATACATTTTCTGGCCAATTAGGAAAGTTTGTGTTTATTAAATGCACTTTAACCTCTACCCAGTGAGCAGAGATTAACAAAACCCTACTTTTTTTTATTAAACTTTTTGGAACTTTTAGCTCGTATTTATCGAACTGTAAAAGCGCCATGATAGTCATATATTATTTATATTGGAATTTTATGGTATGTTTCATGTTTGTAAAATATAGAGAGTTACGAGCATTAAAGATCGTCAAGTGGAGTTGTACAATATTGAATTTGCCTTAGTATTTAGTCCGTGTACTTCTTTATATATCGTAACTACTTATAAAATCTTTAATGTTTGATAATATCGATCCCTGAAAAAAAATTCAAACTCTGCCACTGATAACAAATAAAAATATAAAATCATGAAAAAAAATATCACTATCAAAACAATAAACATGTCAACTACTTTAGAGTACACTTTTAATCCAAATGTCAACTACTTTAAAATACACTTTTAATCCAAATGTCCACTACTTCATTGTTAACATTTAACTTATAAGGTATTATTAGTTTTATAATTACATATGCAATTACGCTGTACAATTTTTTTTATAATTATATCTAAACATACAAAGATCATAAGATTTCTCTTTAATCATCGTGCCTGGTTAAGCCACGTCAATACATGTGTAATGCAAAACAAGAACGCAACATTATAGTTTTTCTAGTAAATAAATTTTGTTAATGGTATGCTAATGTTTATCATTTTTTCACTAATGATTTCATATACATAATAACGAGAAGATAATGTAACATAACTAAGAAGTGACATGTATGTTTATAAATTTGCCACTAAAAATAAACCAATAATTCATAACACTACTCGAATTTTCTAAGAGCATTCAATACCAAATGTCATAGGGCTCGTTATTACCTTATGACGCGAACCTATCGCGCGACCCTATGACTCTAGCCGCTACCCCCTTTGCGTTTTAGAGGTCAACATCAAATTCATCAGCATTTGTTGCTATAACACTCTCAGATAACTTCAACGGTGCCTAATGCTCTAATGAAGATTCGGAATTTTTGGCCGGTATCACATTCCTCAAACTATATAATTTTGTTATTTGCTAGTCATATAATTATAGTAACACAAACAATGGTGGAGCTTGACGCTTTATTTTTATTTATCCCGTACATAAAAATCATTAAAAATTACATTATGTCACAAAATGGTGAGAGAGGAGCGAGGCACAACCCCGCTATGTCTCCATGTAGCTCCGCAGTAGACACAAAGCATGCCACGTCATCGATCCAAAACCTTCTTTTAAAACATATCACAATCTCAGCCGTACGTCTATTATTTTTCACTATCCAAAAAATAAAATAAAAACCAAAACCGTAAGACTAGTAGTAGTGGTGACTAGCCTATTTTTTTGGTCACCTAGCCGACCACAACAATTTATTTTGAGAGGGGGACGCGTTCCCTTTAGTCCGCCCTAGCGAGAGAGACGCGGTCTTCTACTGCAACCGACCGTTGGATCTCCACTGCTTTACTATAAAAAGAACCCAAAAGTAACAAAAATAACAAAAACAAAAAATAAAACATTTCCATTACCCACGCTCAAAACTATAATTTAAAAAACACCAAATTAAATACGAATAAAAGCTACCTCAGGTAAACTCGAATTTATTTACCGTCGATTATGTTTTAATTTGGTTAAATTGTGTTTTGATGAATATCAGGGTTTTAGTTGGTTGATTTTTTGATAATTAGGGTTTTGAACTGTGTGGTAATTAGGAATGAAGTGTATGAGTGATTAGGGCGCTCACATTGTTGTTTGGTTTTGATTTCAATAGCCGAATCAATGTGCTCTATTTTCGCCATTTGGTTGTTGTTTGACTAAGTTTTGCAGCTTATGTATGAAAAGGAAACTAGTTGTAACCGAATAGGTGCCTTGTCTTAACGGAGTACGATATATTGATAATTATTCGACTAAGTTTTGCGGCGAACTTGTGTAGTTATTCCAGCTAATTAAAGTTTTCTGAGTAGGTTTGGTTTGGCTTTGTTTTCGTTCTATTTGACATTGATTAAAATTCGGGTTCCGTTGATGATAATATCATTCTGTAATCTTCTAATACAAATACACTTAAAATAATACATGAGACATATCCATTACAGCTAATGAACCAAAGCTAGGGTGTTTAGTAAATTAAGCACTTGTGACATGTCCATGTGCCGCTTTGTATTTTATTGTCTTATCGTGCTGGTATAAGAGTTAGTTTATGATATTCACAGCTTTAGGATGATAAAATATCTCATGTTTTACTTTTAGATTTTTTATAAGGCTTACATGTTTTACACAAATGTTTATACGTCATTGTACTCGATTTTTATATGAATCTTTATAAAGTTGACTTATGTTTATAACTTTATATTAGATTTATTGATCCCAAGTCGCGACACAACGCGTGTGCTACGAGATGGAACCTCACTAGAAGAAAAAAGAACTAAGATGCTTTTGGTTGACCTATATCAAATTGCGAGCTGGTAAAATATTTATAATGAAAATGTTTGCCGGTTAACTAAGCGCAATACACCGTTAGTCTACGAGTATCAACAACCCGCTGTACATGTTTTTTTTTGGGTTGTTGGTGGACCTTTATTGCCGTATAACACACATAAAAGCAAAGCAAAGCTCCTAAATTTCTTAGATCCCCAAATTTTTACACATACTCTAAATTAGCTTTGCTTTTGTGTGTCGTCTACGGTGATAAAGGTCTATGGTTTCATATTGTCCACCAACAACGGTAAGAAAATCATTTGCAGCGCGTGTTGTTGATACTCAAATTGCGCTTAATTAGCCCGTAAACATCTCCATTATAAATAATTACCGGCTTACAATTTGATTCTGGGTCAACTAAAAGCATCTTAGTTCTTTCTTATTGGTCAAAATGAGCCTGGCAACATACATTGAGTTAGAGACTACGCCACTAAAATGACAGGTGTGCATTGGTTGATTAACTTTGTTCTTTACTTGGTTATGGAAGTTTTGAACCAGACTTGGTCAAGAGTGTGGTTCTTGAGAAGTATTGAGACGAGTGGTATTTGTTGACAAAATATGGTTAAAAGCGGGTACATTTGACATGGGTCTGGGTTGGTTAACAAATATATAACTACAATTTTACTCTA
This sequence comes from Tanacetum coccineum, assembly GCA_026074375.1. Lineage (NCBI taxonomy): Eukaryota > Viridiplantae > Streptophyta > Magnoliopsida > Asterales > Asteraceae > Tanacetum > Tanacetum coccineum. Next base: position 6,859 of record BQNB010126733.1, on the reverse strand, counting down.
AGATAATGATTAAATATGAAGTTTGATTGTTTCACCATCTTGGTTTATAATTGCGCGCATCGTTACGAGCGCATAGCGCATCACAGTGATGCAATGGCAAAAACGCAACGGGATTTGTGATGCAAAGTTGTTCCAGGAGGATGCACGTGATGATGTCGCGTCACTTCACAAAAGTGATGCTCGCATCGAACGCAATTGAAACTTTAGCCTTAATAAAATACTTAATAAACAAGTTGATGAAAGATATAGAGAAGAATTACTACTTTGAATGCTTTTTACATTAAAGAAAGTTAGACTATTGTCACTTGACTTTTGACACCGTCGATGCTCTTTAGGAATATGTAAGTGATGTTTAAGCATACTATTAGTATCAATATATAAGTGAATTATTTGATGTTTAAGCATCGAGTTGTGTAGAATAAATTGATTAAAAATATATTTTAATTTTTTTACCTAGCGCCGTGCGTCCGCGATGCGCTCGCAATCGCATCATGCATCGCGGATCAGTATTTGAGACCCTCAACACAACGGATCACAACACGCAATTTAAAACCAAGTTCACCTTGAACACAAGTTTAGGGGGTTTTTACGTGTTGAAGACTCGAACTTTAGATAGAAACCAACCCAAATCCTCAAAACTTAGTACCTCTAGTGCAACTATTTATTTAATGCTTATTTGATATCCGGTAGAATGTAGCGTGTTGTGTTTCAATCTCTTGAACAACCAGTCTATCTATTAAGTTACTTCTTGTCGGTAGTTGATTCTTATTAATATGGTAGATGTGTTTGTGTGTTATCACTTAAAAACCACATGGAAGATTTTTGCGGTTTACAGTTAAAACTACGAATTATATATATCTCTTTTTTTGCATTTTATAACTTAAGGGGCATGATGAATGGTTTACAGTTGCATAATGTGTTTAGTAAATATCGTCACCTTCTTGTTTCTTACCCGCATTTTTTTCTGGTAATACCAAGGGCTTTGAACTTTTTGTTGATATCTTTTAGTTTGAATCTTTGAGACTTGGTATAGCTATCTACTCTAGGCGTCACCATTTCCACGCCATCAAACCCCATATGACAGTTGTTTAGGCAAAACCCATAATGTTTACGGCCTCATTATTTTCTTCAAAATAAGAAGCATAATCCAACAAAGAAACAACACCAGATTAATAGATCCTAACACAAAAACCCCAAATACCGACTACCACAGCCGACAATGGTTGTTGTGGTGTTCAGATGTCACGAAGATTTGATAAAGGTTTAGTTTGTGATTTTTAATCTACTTTTTAGAGTTATTTCTAAGTTGTGGTGCAATCCTATGTATTATGAGAGTAAGCTAGTTTGGTTGGTGGGTTTTGAGAGGTTTAGGTTGATAGATATTTAAAATTTATTGTTTGATACATTTTATTTGGACTCAAATAAATGTTTTATCCTAATATTCAATCTCCATCTAGTTTGTTTTGGTAGGTATTATGAAATCCGACAGAATCAAGTACTATTTTTTATTATATGATTTTTTTCCACCGCGTCTTTCTTCATTCTTTTTTCTCTTTCTCATTTTTTCTTTTTTTAACTTTATAAATTATTTTATTTAAAATAATATTTTATCTATCTTATAATATATTTTCTCTCTTTAAATACAAATATAAATTCAAATCCAAATTAAATCATAAACCAATCTTCAAACCAAACGGCCTCTAACTTAAAAAAAAGCATAGAAAAGAAATAAATAGATTGTGTTCACACTTCAGAAAAGAAAAATATGGCATCATTTGTGGACCATAACAGTGAGTTGTGACAAAATATGGCATCATTTGTGCCCCCACCATAAACCAATTACAGTATTATAAACAAATTAAGCTTGAATTATCATTTGTGATTTTGAGCAATAGATGAAATGGATTTGTCTCGTGTTTACGTTTTTGTGAGTTTATATAACTAGCTCTATCAATTAAAACTTGTTCAAATTACTCATATAATAAAGGTTAAGTCTTACTCAAGATTCTAAAAGACACGCGCTAAGGTTTTGCAAAGGCGTGCTTCACGTTACGCAACAGACCAAGTCGTAGGCTTAAGGTGTTACGTGATATGAGAAGTAAAAAAACGTGATAAGGCGTGATGCGTTAAGGTTTTTTGATTTCAATTTCGATAAAAATCATTTTTTTTTTTGATGAAATGAAAAAATTACAGTTTTTAACTTTATTTCTTATGTATGATATTTTTTGTAAACTTAATATTTTTGAAATATGATATAAGTATATAAATTGATACTAGTATATATTTTCATATTTTGTGCCGCAAGTCACGCTTTAAAAAACGTCATGACTCGCCATGGCTTCTAAGGCGTGAGGCTTCGTCACGCCGTCACGCCTCGCCTTACGCTATTTATAACCTTGGTCTTTATTATAGTATTCGTCATGTTTTATTGGGTTGTATAATTTAATCTGGTTATATTTATCTACAAACCTGAATTGGACGAAACACTAATAAATTGAGCGCAAGTAATCTACACGTTAAATTGTCATGCACGTCAAAGAGTTTACTGGACCTCGTTAGAAAATGGAAAATGATTTATATGAAGATTCTAATTAGTTTAGTTAGTATATTATATTATATATATAGGTAAGGTTAAACAGCGACAACCATGTATATATAAATATTAATTTTCAATATAACATGATCATGCAAGATAGCTAAATAGTAGTCGGTTCTTACATTATTGTAGAATTGTTTGAAGGTACCATGGACGTACTATGACCGCGTCATTGTGGCACCAATGGCGTGACACTGTCTGTGGCCGTGGGATTGGTCCACGGCGTCTCCTCATTGTTGGTGGTATAAGGGATTGTAGGAGGCGTATTGGTCGACCATAGGTATATTGTATTGTTATTGTTGTGGATAGAGGCAAGTGCCCAACCTCATCCACCATTGTTACTACACGTGGATATGCAGTCTTGTGTGGAGGCCCTTGTGGCTCTTATTGACTTATTTTATATTGTATTGAGCTCTACCCCATTGAAACCTTACCTATTAAACGTATGTTTTGAACATTGTCTATTGAACTCATCTTACTAAAATGTCATCGTTGTGATTCTAAAATTATCGTTTAAACCTTTCGTTTGAGTTCCTTTATTGAATAATTGTTTATGATTAAATATGCTTCTTTTGCTCTGTATTGCTTTTTATTTTGAATCCCCGCATTGTGCTTTTCGCTCAACCCCATTTTCTTTTCTTCCGCGGCAGGGTATGGGGCTTAGAGATTGAGAGTTGGTACAAGTGGCATGAAGTGTTAGAGGCTTATTATTTTGGCGTATTTAGTTTCTTTGGAATAAACTCAGCGGATCTTTGTAATGCCATTTTTAGTTAAATTATTGGGATAACTTATGTTATTTATTATTGGAGATTTCATGAGACTTACTTTTGCTCTGTTTATATATCGTTTGTGTAGTATCCGGTTCCTTTGGAATTGGGGTGTTACAAGTACCTTCTTGAAAAAATCTTTGCTGGTTCTAAATTTTAACAAACAATTTGTCCATTAAATTACAAACAATTTATAGTTCCACTTTAAAAGGACAAGGATTAGTAGAAGGGTAGGAATGTGGTGTTGCAAAATAAGTATTGTCCTCTTAACTCGTATATGAGGATCTGAAGTCCTTAGATGGATAACACTTTTAGTGCACGTTGGATGAGGTCATAAGAAAATGGGCAAAACTGTTCCAGACGACAGAATTCACATCTTTGACTCCTGTTGACTTGGTTTTCCATCAAGTTCCTGTAAAAGTCAGTCTTGTTACCGCAGCTAGAATAGAAGCCCAATCAAGAACAATTGGTATGGTATATCTCACAAATCTAACACAAGTAGTAGATGAAAATCATTAAACTGTTAAAGTATCTAAAGATATGACATTTCAATTTCAGTCAACTATATAATTGTTTTTAGAATAAATTATAGTTTATACCAAATAAATTTTTTAGTCCCTATCCGATTTTAAGTACACAAATCGTCCCTAATTTTCAAACTAATTGCATTAATGGTCCCTATTTTGTCAAAATAGGGACCAAGTGCGTAATAAAATTGTTTGAAATGTGTTACACGGATAGTCCCTATTTTCTATAATAGGGACTATCAATGAAACATGTTTGATAAAATAGGGATTATCTATGTAATTAAAATCAAATAGGGACGAAACATGTAATCTGGGTAAACCATAGGGACGAAACGTGTAATTTATTCTTGTTTTTATATACAGTGTTTAGTAGTTTTTACTTTCTTTTATAACAGATTGGAATTGAGAATGCCAGCAATTATCATTTTTCCTACTATTTTTAATGTGGGTGAAAAAGCTTAAAAAGTAAATAAATATTTTTAGTTTTTTTCCTAATACATTCAGTTATGTTGCAGCATATATGCAAAATGACCATATGCAAATTATGTCATACAATTTTGATATTTACTACGGTTTGTTTGTATTACGAAACTTTCCACAGCATAGAACTATAGCAGTCTAACGCCCCTCTTCCACCAAGCGTCCACTCTGGTCCTTAATAAGGCGCTTGAATATGTCCCATGTTTGTCAAAATCAGGTGACTTTGAGCATCATCAAACTCACAAAATTTTGACTTGCAGTCTTTGTGACGATGTAAAACTAGTATAACCTCAACTTGATAAGTTGCGAAATTCAGTTTTTGTACGTTTTCGTTTGTTTTTTACGTTATCGTCTGTTTTTATACGTTCTTGTACGTTTTCGTCCGTTTCTGTACGATTTCGACCGATTTTATAATTTTTCGCCCGTTTTTATACGTGTTTGTCCGTTTTTTACGTTTTCTTCCGTTTTTATACGTATGCGTACTTTTAAACGTTTTTATACATTTTAATACATATTCATACATTAAAAAGCATACAAAAACTTTTAAAAGCGTACAAAAACATATAAAATATATAAAAATGGACAAAAAGTATAAAACGTACTAAAGCGTATAAAAAAGAATGAAAACGTACTAGACGTATAAAAACGGACAAAAACGCACAAAAATGTATAAAAGCCACAAACGAACGAAAACATATAAAAACGAACGAAAACGTAAAAAAAGACAAAACGTACAAAAAGCTACAAAAACGGGCAAAAACGTACAAAAACGAAGAAAAACCGACGAAAGCGTATGAAAACGAGCGAAAACTTATAAAACGGACGAAAGCGAAAAAACGGAGGAAAATCTAAAAACCGGATAATAACGGATAAAAATGTTCAAAGACGTATAAAAACACATGAAAACGTAAAAAAACCGTATTAAAAGCCAAAAAAACGGTTGAAAAAGTATAAAATTGGACGAAAACGTAAAAAAAGAAAAAAAACGGACGAAAATGTACAAAAACGGACGAAAGCGTATGAAAAAGGGCGCAAACGTATAAAAATAGACGAAAACGTGTAAAAACGGATAATAATGGATAAAAACGTAAAAAAGACAAAAACGGACGAAAACATAAAAAAGACAAAAACGGGCGAAAACGGACGAATGCGTATGTAAACGGGCGAATACGTATAAAAACGTATGAAAACGGGCGAATACGTATAAAAACGGACGAAAACGTAAAAAACGGAAGAAAGCGGTTAAAAACGTTCAAAACGGATGAAAACGTAAAAACACTGAAGACAACGTATAAAAACGCATTAGACTTTTTTTCATGTTATTTGATGTTAAACTTCACTTTTTAAATTTTCTCGTATTAGATTTTTTTTGTTTTATAATTGAGTTGGTTAGTTTATAATATTTGTTTTGTGTTTCGAATATGTCTTTATAACATTACAAAAATGAATAGAGAATTGTGACAGAAAAACAACACGTGAACATGTTTTTTAGTATTTCTTCCGTCCCATATTAAGTGTCCAGTTTGACTTTTTGAGGTCTTTTTTCATCAACTTTAACCGTAAATATTTGTGTTTATGTTATATAATACTTAATGAAAATTATACCAATGAATAATACATTCAAAACTCTATCAATTCATATATTTTGCATCAAGTAACATATAACATAAAAGGAAATAATTAAGGTCAAAGATGAAAAAAAAACTTGAAAAAGTCAAACTGAACAATTAATGTGCGACTGAGGTAGTAGTAGTTAGTCGCCTTATTTTTTTTTTCACCAAAAAATATCAAACAAAAACCCAAAAGTAACAAAAACAAAAATAAAACATTTCCATTACCCACACTCAAAATTAAACTATAAAAAATCACACAGTGAGAGTGAATCAAACAAAATTACTTCCAATAAAAGCAACCTCAGGTAAACTCGAATTTTTTTAACCGTCGATTATGTTTTAATTTGGTTAAATTGTGTATAATGATACTCGTTTCGATGAATAATTAGGGTTTTAGTTGGTTGATTTTTTGATAATTAGGTTTTTAAACTGTGTGGTAATTAGGAATGAAGTGTATGAGTAATTAGGTCTCACATTGTTGTTTTGTTTCAATTTAAATGTGCCGTATTTTCGCCATTTGGTTGTTGTTTGACTAAGTTTTGCAGCTTATGTATGAAAAGGAAACTAGTTGTAACCGAATAGGTGCCTTGTCTTAACTGAGTACGATATATTGATAGTTATTCGACTACGTTTTGCGGCGAACTTGTGTAGTTATTCCAGATAATTTAAGTTTTCTGAGTAGGTTTGGTTTGGCTTTGTTTTCGTTCTATTTGACATTGATTAAAATTCGGGTTCCGTTGATGATAATATCATTCTGTAATCTTCTAATACAAATACACTTAAAATAATACATGAGACATATCCATTACAGCTAATGAACCAAAGCTAGGGTGTTTAGTAAATTAAGCACTTGTGACATGTCCATGTGCCGGTTTG
>BQNB010126732.1:2289-19552 GCA_026074375.1 Tanacetum coccineum | reverse complement strand
TGGTGAAGGACTCTTAAATTTTTTTGAAAAACGGTTATAATCTAGGGTTTTGAAAACGACCTAGTTCACTATAACGAGTGCTCTAATACCAATCTGTAACACCCCCATAAAATCACAACGCAACGAATACCACTTTGGGGTATAAAGTACAAGTTACAGAAAACGATCTCAAAAGAGACATTAATAAAATGTCACATTCGATTAAAATTTCAGAGTAAAATCAGGTCCCAATAATTTATAATTTAACAAGATTACAAGATTTCAAACGTGAATCATTTTGTATATTTAAAGAAAAATAATTATCGAATGTGAAGAAAAACCAAGTCCTTGAGTTTTGTTGATATCCACGCGTCTCGAATGCTCCTAATGCTCAGCTAACAAGATATAACCTGAGAAAATACATGCAAAAACGTCAACAATAATGTTGGTGAATTCATAGGTTGAAGTAAAAACATTATTGAAATAAATCAGGTAATATTTAAGTAAGAAAAGTAACGTTACAACATTTAGTAGAATTGTTATCGAAATCCAAGTAGTAATTTAACAAATCAATTATGCTAAGTAGTAGACCATAAGGTATAAGGTCAGCCAACGACAATGCAACGAATGCAGTCTCAAGTAACAGAATTATCACATTGAGCTCATGAAAACCAATCCCTTTGATGAGAATTTATGTTGCCCCAAACGGATTAGGTATTATTGCTATATACTTGTAGTTCTCAGAGTAATATATCTGTTTAAGAGTGGGTGTTCCAAAGGATACAAACCCCGGATGGGGAGTCACCCCATAGTACTATTTATTACACTAGCGTCTACCCATCACATGTAGTTAACGGGTCACGATATATTAGGGACTTTAGCAATAGGTACTCCTACGATAATTAATAATAACGGGTCAAGAATACCCTTCAAGCACTTGTGTCCAATTTAAAACAGGTATATGTTCAAAACTTACGGTTTTGTAATTAGATAAACAATGATTTCAAATCATTTAGTAAGCAAGCTTTAACAAATTCAATAATAACAACCATTTATCAAACATGTATTAGAAATCATGTGAAAAGCAAGTAAAGTCTTTAGTAAAAACATTCATGTAACGCTTATGAAATTGGAATTAATAAATTTGGCTAAGTAAAACAAGCATGTATTCTCACCCCGAAAATAGTTATGAAAACCATTAAAGAAGAAAAAGTGGGGCTATGAACTCACCGAGGAGTGATGAAGACTAGAAGTAGATGAATCATTGGACGAGTGAGAAGCGTCTAAGCACAACCTAAAAGACGTGATTCGGCTTAGAATGATAAAGAATATCGATATGTAAAAGTAAATCAAATGATCACGAGATATGTTTTCGAGATATGCATGGCATTGCATTAAGACTTAACCAAAGTATTTTTATTCCCAAATTGGTATACAACCTGCACTTATACTACATTAAGTGTCTACTAAGTTTCGCTTAGTGATTCTTACTTATTACTATGTGGCCGCACTTTTATTTCTCAAGAAAAGGCGTAAAACTATGTTGCGGAATTTTTAGTCAACTTTACAAGACCATATATCCTAACCTATAAAAGATACCAGGATGAGGCTTTCACCCCTGGAAAGATAATTAAGTCTAGTTTCCAGAACATTATGCCTTTTAATCAAACCATTTACCAATCCACGGGAAATGAGTTTTTACTAATCATAACTCAAAACAGAAAGTTCGCTGAATTTCTAACGCTTACGGTTTTGACCATAAATCCTATTCTATAATAGCAATCAAGTTGAATCTAAAGAGAGATGAAAGATTATGATGTCTAGTGTTTAACCATGTTTTAAAAACCAATCACTTTAGTGCAAAAATCTAGAGTTAAATCCCTTTTCCAAACAGTAGTTCAGAACTGGCTAGTTTCCGTAAATCGGTCATATCTCACTTATCCGGAGGAGATATGGCTCTAGCCAACTCGACACATGTACTTTGAAATTATTTCCACAATCCCATAAAATAATGCAGACTTTATTAGACCAAAAGTTTACCGCAATTAACCCATTTATACTGTTGGTCTGCAGCAGTCCCAAGTTTTCCTACCAAACACTAATTATGACTTATTTTCCAAATCGTGATAGCTATTAAAGTGAATCCACTTGGAGAAGTTAGATTAAGATGTATACTACTGAGATTAGCTTTCCTATCCTACATTTTAGGGTGTTAACCTGGAGTTTAACTCGTTTTCCAAACGATGTTCCAGATTTGACTAGCAATCGTAAAACGACCATAACTCCCTCATCCGGAGAAGTTGATAAACCATCCAATTAGCCACATGAACCTTATAATATTCGATCATCCTGTAATGTAGTCACAGGCTCAGTCAAAAAAAAATTATTGGGAAAAGCCACATTTTGCTACTGACCTAAAAACAGCCTCTAAAACTACTTCAAAACCCTTCCAAAACTTAACCAAATCATTAATTATTCACTTGCAATGCCATAACATATCCTAATAACATATCTCACACATCAAAACATGATGTTCATGATCAAATTAAAAATCAAATACTTCAAGAACATGCATGCTCATAGGAGGTAAAATCAAACACATGCATTAGTATATGAATTAATCAAATACTTGTTTCTTGTTTTCTATGTTTAGCCGAAACCCACACAACAAAGGAAATCAAACCCTAACTTTTCTTGACTCCAAATCTTGTAATATCGCATGCAATTAAACCCTTGTTGCTTCAATTGTACCCAAAAATCAATGAAACCCTAAAATCCCAAAGTCTTTAAAGAATTATGAACTTGAAAAATCTTGGTGCATGGTCAATTTTAAAGGAAAATAATGATGGGGTTTTATATAGAAGTAGTGTAGAAGTGTTTTAAGATTGATTGGTGAATTTTTAATGGTGGTTTAGTGGTGGTGATGGTGGGGTCGTTCGGACAGAGGAGAGGGGGAAGAAGGGGAGGACCGATCTCCCTTTTTTTTAACTGTGTTATGTGTGTTTTTATAAAAAGGGTCAAAGGTTTATATAGGATTAAACTTTGTATAAGGGAGTGTTTGTTTTAGGATTTTATAGGAGATAGTTAGAAGATAAAAGGGGTGTTTGGTTTTATTATTTTTTTATTTATTTTTATTATCTATATATATATATATATATATATATATATTTTAAACATTTATACCACAATATTTGTTTTTAAAATATGTAGTTAAAATATTAAAAATTGTAAAAATACTATTTTGACGCGGTTTCGGCCAAACGCGGATAAAAGTCAAAAAATATTAAAATGAAAGATAAATAAGCTTTCGAAGCTAAAATATGGAGTTGTCGATTTCTCAAGCGCTAAAGCGGATAAATATCTAAATCACGGCGCATAAATAATTAAAATTAACGATTTTTATCAAGTCGAGCAAAAAGAATATGAAAATTAATTTCTACAAAAATTAGAAAATACAAATAGGCGCTCGGGCTCCCCCACCATCCACCTCCCCACCCGCACTCAATTTCCTTAAACATGATTCTTACCTAGAGTTGTTTAAAGTTTATTCCCATTTAGGGAGCTACATCACGGCGCTCAATTCGTCTGAATCCGTCTTCAGGTTAAATTATGAAGAGTTGAGGATTGTCAAGTCATCGTCGAGGTTTCCACAGAAGAAACTAAATGAGTCAAAAGTCCAAACATCATTATATGGCAAACGTGGCATAAGCGAACGGTAGTGAATGGACGCGAGAATCCGTAAAGGAAAGATAAAATACCTGACTCGTAGAAGAAGCCATTGAATAACGTGGAATTTAACAAGTCGTCAATGCTTAGTAGCGTTTAATGGTTCATTACTATTTAGATTATAAGTTTGCGGCGTTCGAATACAATTCGTAAAAATCCATATAACAAATTACGGGTTGAAAGAAGTTCATAGCCCAAAAAATGATTCGTATGCACGCTATGTCGGATACACATAAGCTCACTCATTTATAATTTGTCACTTACAAAAAGGGGCGTCCCAATCCTTGTAAGTAATAATTTATAAACTTATGGTTCGGCGGTTTATAATTTCCTTATTCAAATGAAGAAGCGTCCTAATTCATTTCAATAAGACGATTATAAATTATCTACTTAAGCATGCCGACACAAAAACACAATATCAAAAACAATGTTTCAATAAAGTTAAATAGGAGTGTCTACTTGAGATGATTTTCTTCAAAATATAAGAAGTAACAGAAAGAGTAATGAGACGTAGTCCATATGTTCAAAGGTAAGTGCCAAAAGACAGGCACGATCCGACGGGTGACAAGATATAACCGTTAACCCATCAACTAGAAGATTTCAGAATGATGGATTATGAAAACAATATACGCGATTCAAGAGCATAAGAAGAGTGTTCGAACTCGGAGTCGAACGACAAGATAACTAATGGAATTGACAAAGTACACCGAATGTCAATATTATCGAAAAGGAAATAAAATAAAGTCATGTTAATGTTTCGGGATCACCGCATTGCTCATAATATCAAGAAAAAGAATCTTATTAAGGAATTACCATTATACTATTCACATTTGTTGGTAATTATCATTACATAAACATTTCCGCCCTTTGCTATCTGACTTAATGGGCCTTTATTTACAAAAAAAATCCGTTATAGGTATCATAAACGAATGGTTTTCGCCATTAAAAGATGTTAGGACTCCTAGTTTACTGAGTTTACTACAGTATATACTCAAAGTTTTTCAGATCCTAAGTGAAGTTATCTTTTACTCATCATGTGCCATAAATATGTTTTTGTAAAACGTTTTCTTGTTCTATCGTTTTTAGCATAATTCCCATTTTATAACTTCCGTTTGACCCAAAACAAAAGCCCATGTTTAAGTTTATCTAAATCTATAGGTTTTAATTGGAAAATGGGGCACTTAATTGAAAATATTGGTTCTCAAACTCATTTTGAAATTTTTGGGGCACAATTTATGATTTGGTTTTTGGCCATTCTAGTCGTACTCATTTCCATCGGAATAGGTACGGATATATCAAAGAAACCACATGGTCTTATATGTTTTATCCTTCACCCATGTAGAAACCCAGTAGCCTCCAAGTCAAATAAAATTAGTTATAAGCCTAACTATCTGCATTACAAATTATGGGTACACACTAAGTTTGTTTCCACGGTTTTGGTCATATCTCGACCATCTAGAAGAGTTGGCGTTCCATCCAAACTCGCCACTAGGGATTCCCTAACAGATTATCCTATTATTAATGCAAGGATACAATAGGATTTAAGCCAAAATTTTCCCATTAAAATACCAACTTTACTCAAAAGTTCTAAAAAATAGCCGAAAGTAACCATAAATAGTCAACACTTATAGGAATTACTATTATATATGTATAGATGGCGGTGATCCCAAAGATAAATGTGAGAATTGAGTGGAGAGTAGCTACATATATGTACGTGTATCCATTTTTAATAATAGTATTGCTGTTCGATGGAGAAAATAGAAACAAAAGTTTCGCGATTATCGGAATGGATCAGCGTATATTTAACCGACACCGTTACAAAGAAAATATGTGACGTCATGAGGATAGACGTAATAAGAGAAAAATAAATCACCATGCATTTTATATTCGTTATTAATTTAATGCAATAAGTATTTTAAATAGGGAGCATATAAGTTACTATTTGGATTTGTTGATGAGGTGAGATGAAAGGATAGGTTAGATGAGTGTTGGATTTGTTGTGATTTGTTGTGACGAGGAGTTGTAATGATATTGTTGATGCAGTTTGTTAATGTAATGAGGCTGTTGGGTTATTGTTCTGTAACACCCCCATAAAATCATAATGACGCAGCGGAATACCACTTTGGGGTGCTACTTCATAGTATAAAGTACAAGTTATAGAAAATGACCTCAAAAGAGACATTAATAAAATGTCACATTCGATTAAAATTTCAGAGTAAAATCAGGTCCTAATAATTTATAATTTAACAAGATTACAAGAGTTCAAACGTGAATCATTTTGTATATTTGAAGTTAAAAAGTTATTGAATGTGAAGAAAACTGAGTCCTTGAGTTTTGTTGATATCCACGCGTCTCGAATGCTCACAATGCTTAGCTAACAAGATATAACCTGAGAAAATACATGCAAAAACGTCAACAATAATGTTGGTGAATTCATAGGTTTTAGTAAAAACAGTATTGGAATAAATCAAGTAATATTTTAGTAAGAAAAGTAGCGTTACAACATTTAAAAGAATTGTTGTCGAATCTAATAGTAATTTAATAAATCAAGTATGCTTAGTAGTGGACCACAAGGTTTAAGATCAGCCAACGATAATGCAACGAATGCAGTGTCAAGTAACAGAATTATCGCATTGAGCTCGTGACAACCGATCCCTTTGACGAGAATTTATGTTACCCTAAACGGATTAGGTATTATTGCTATATACATGTAGTTCTCAAAGTAATATATCTGTTTAAGAGTGGGTGTTCTAAAGGATACAAACCCCAGACGGGGAGTCACCTCATAGTACTATTTATTACACTAGCGTCTACCCATCACAGGTAGTTAACGGTTCATGATATATTGGAGACTTTTGCAATAGGTACTCCTACGATAATTCACAACAACGGGTCAAGAATACCCTTCAAGCACTTGTGTCCAATTTAAAACAAGTATATGTTCAAAACTCACGGTTTTGTAAATAGATAAACAATGATTTCAAATCATTTAGTAAGCAATTTAAGCTTTAACAAATTCAATAGTAACAACCATTTATCAAACATGTATTAGAAATCATGTGAAAAGCAAGTAAAGTCTTTAGTAAAAACATTCATGTAACGCTTATGAAATTGGAATCAATAAATTTGGCTTAGTAAAACAAGCATGTATTCTCACCCGAAAATAGTTATGAAAACCATTAAAGAAGAAAAGGTGGGGCTATGAACTCACCGTGATATCAAAGAGACCAGAAATATAATAAGTCTTGAACGAGAGAAGAACCTCACGCACCACCTAAAATATGTGACGTGTCTTAGTATAATATATAAATAAAAACAATACGTAAGAAAAATTTGACGTGTATAGGATATGTTTCTAAGATATGCACAACATTGCACCTAGACTTAACTAAGGTATTTTTACTCCTAAATTGGTGTGTGACCTGCTCTTATATGTACTTAAACATCTATCAAGTTTCACCATCTAATTCCAATTTTAGATATGGTTATCTATGCATTTACAATTTTTAGCCAAGACGTAAAAACTAAAATTCTGGAATTGACTCATGTTCATGGACTTGTATCTCCTAATCTATAAATGGTACAAACACATGGCCTTCACCTATGGAAATCTCTTGAAGTCTAGTTTTCAAAAATGTAAGCCCCGTTTACTGAATGTTTCAGAATCATGGTGAAAAGACCATCTTTCCCCTAAAGACTCTACCCAGAATTTTCACTGAAATTCTACTCCTTACGGAAAAGACCACAAATCCTAATCTATAATAGAAATGGATGTGAGGCCAATTGCTGGAAATTCTCTAAGATGTCTAGTACTGACCCATGCTTTAAAATGTCAAACTTTTAGTTCAAAAACCTGGAGATTAACACGTTTTCTAATCAAAGGTCCAGACTTGACCTATTTTCGTATTTTGACCATAACTTCCTTATCCGGAAGAATTGGTTGACCATCCAACTATCACATGATGCTAAGACCTATATCTATTCAACCATATAATTTAATCACAGGCTCTAGGCCAAAAATATTTGAGAAAACATACGTTTTTGCTACTGATCTAAAACAGTAAAAGACTCTTTATCTAACCCAGAAAATTTTTCACTTTGTCTAATGTGATAATTCTACTCCATATACTACGGAAAAAAAAGACCACAAATCTAATTCTTAATAATAGAAAAATGGGTATATTGTGAGGCCAACAATTGCTGGGAGGGGAACTGGGGAAGCGAAATTCTCTCTAATTTACGGTCTCAGTACCTGACCCCAAACCTGGAATGCGGGTTTGGAGATTATAAGGATGACAATTCACTACTCCACTATGTTACGACTACCGGTCATAACCCCTTATAAACTTATTCTAGTTTTTTTTTTCAAAAAAACAAAAAAAACCCCTGATAGCTTATTAACACCGTTTTCTACATATATCCCCAAACGGGGGTTCCCCAGACTTGACCTATTAACTACATTCGGTTATTTACTTGATCGTCCTCAGGGGAACAGGGAATATCCATCTCCATCTCATCTTAAGTATCTTGTAATGAAACAGGATTAGTAATAAAGAGTTGAAATTGAGATTTGTGAAAAGAAAGTCGTAATGTTTTCTTAGGAAAGGAATTTTTGTGAACATTCGAGCGTTTTGATTGTTTAATATTATTGACCCCAGTAACTTCCTTCTCCGGAAGAATTCGGGTGGATCCCTATTATCTCCAACTATCACCCATATTTGCTTTTTACTACTTTAATTTTTTCAAGTAAGATCCTATATCTCTCTATCTTCACCCAATTATTCATTAATTTAAAAAGGCTTTAGGCCAAAAAATATTTGAGAGGAGGGGAAGGAAAGGGGTGGGGGGGGGGCAGGAGGAAAACATAAGTTTTTGCTACTGACTTGTGTGTGCGAGAATGAGATAAGAATAATCCGTCAATTTTATACTGACCAGTTTTGAATCACACAGAACCGCACCTCCATTGTTTCTTTCCAGTTGACACAACGTTTGATGTCTTGTAGAGTCCCTCAGTTCCTTCACGCTGTGAAAGAGAACGCTACCGAAGTACCATACCTAGAGCTTGTTTGATGTTGGCTCTAAGCAGGATTTCCATCTTCATTATGAAAAAAACTATCGTTTCACTCTCGGTGCGTATCTGAGCAATATCACAAGGATAATGGTAGGATCTCGCAGGAGTAGACTTGTTCCACAGGCGTGTGCGAAGGATAAAGAAGAATTGGAGCATTGTGTACTCCTGTACGAGGATTGCATAGTTTGGACAGATTTCTCTTGGCTCTAGACTCCTAGTGTGTGTTGCGTTTCTGGTTTTAGTATATCAGAGCTGGGTAGCAGACTGCCACTTGTCATTTCAACTAACTCAAGAGTGAGAAAAATTTTGAAAGTCTCGGATTGTAGATAACGTGTTTAATCTCCGTCGGGAATGAAAACAGAAAAATCAACTTTGTGACTAAGTTCTCGCAGTGGCTCGGGAGGGCTTTCGTGTCATTGCATCACTGAGAGTCTATGAAGAGATCGCATGAGTCAATGATCAGGCAATCATCTTAGTGAATTCTCGTCCACACCGCTGGCTCAAGCCGCATAATGGATTGACTCGGTTTTCTACCTTGATTGTGATAGTGGAGGGCTTCTTTTTTTACCCACTTTTTCTCTTTACAATTCGTTTTAATTCTTCACCCCTTCATGCTTATCCGAGACTGTGGCCAGACTAGAACTCGTGTTGGGTTTGTCTCCAGTACTAGCTCCATTCAGTCGTGGTACTTTTTCCCTTGTATTGTCTCACTTTTACTCCATTTTCATGTCATAACCTAAAGGACATGTCTACGCCGCCGCTAAGTGGAGTGTAGAGCCCTGGGGTAGAGATCCCTGTCCCGGATTCTGGCGCTGGATCCTTTAGGTGTATAAGAAACCTAACCTTACCTGATACCTTTCAAGAACTCAATTACTATGTTAAATCTCTGCTTATACTGGACGGTATGTTTTCGAGAGAACACGTTCTTCCTATTACACATAGAAAAAAACCGCATGATTTGATATGTGGTTCAATTAAGGTATTATGAGTATAAATCTCAAAGCGTTTAGTGTACCTCGCTTGTTTTTGACATTGTTTTCAGAAACTCGCTCCCTCCACATGTGCTTCGGTATTTCTCGATGACATGATGACTGCGTCCCGCGCAATTGGGAGGGGGGGTATTAAGCTATCGTAATATCTCACAGTTGTGTGTATTTAGTAGTACACGTATGTTTTTAAACACCATGTTTTCGTACTCCTGTTGCGTTGTCTGCTACATATTTCTCTGTAACCCGTGCTTGACAATTGTGTGCCAAAGAAAGAGAGATGAACGTTTAAATTATGTTATAAAAATATTGGGAGAGAGAGCAATTATGAGATGTAGAGCTACACGCTCTATGTCGCAAGAGTGTTACGAGCATCTAACTGCTCCCCCTCAATCGTTTTGCGTGGCTCTAAAAATTACTCCTACACTTAAACCACTGTGCAAGAGGTGTGACTCACCTTATAAATATATGTGAGACAAATGGTTCTATTATTCTCAATAGAGAACTAAGATGTGCAGCGTGAGTGATATGTAGTGAGTATGACGATTGTCGTCACGTTAGTTCTCGGTGGAGTTTTGATCAGTCGTGATTGGTAATGTCGCAATATCTCTTATTCTTCCTCAACAAAGCTTTCTGACTTCTATAGATCCTTCTGATCTGTAGTATTTTCTCGATTGCGGTGATGAAGTCTTTGCTTTTCTCCTTGTCATCCCTCTGAACCACTTCTAGTTTTATGCCTCCTTCAGACTAGTGTGTGTACAGATGTAAATGACTGTAGATCCATTATTGAGATCAGCGCGTGTTCCATGAAACTCTAGGGTGTCAACGCTCCCTAGATCACTGAAGAGAACTTGTGAAGCTATATTCGAAACGTGACCTCGATATAGCGACTATTTCTTTGAATACATTTTGTCATCTGTAGAAAGCTGCTAGCTTGCGTGAGACTATAGAGCAAAATCAGATTACGTGCATAGTCTTCTATTGAGAAACAGTAACTAGCCGGCCTGCATCCCCATCTTTAGACGTTCAAATGTGTTGATGTTTGTTGGAGTAACGCTTTTTCAATCCTGAGAGGCTAGCTGTAAGTCTCCCACACGATGTTGCTGTTCAGCCAGATGGCTTGGCTTAGACCATGTGAGACTGCTTCGGTTCGTGTGAAAGACTATGTCTTGTTCTGTCTTCGGGCAGGTTGGTTGAGCTTTTCTTGAATATTGAGATAAGAAAGCATGATCTTCAATGATCATTTGATGAAGATTTTTGAAATCCTTTTCTGAGATCCTTGTATATTCTTGATAATGCAGCACGCCGGCGAACGCAATTTCTGCATCTGTAAGTTGAAGTATCCCACATATTAGTCTTCAACAATATTTTGCGAGAGAAGGAAAGCCAAAAAAACCCAAAAATAAATATACTTCACCCAATCTTGCAACATAACACTTTGTTGTAAAATCAAACTCCATAGTAATTTACGCTCTTTATCTATACCTAAAATTGACATGGGAAAACCCCTCTAAATCATGATTTCTTAAGAAATTTTCTGCCTGTTGTTTTTGTTTTTAGGATGGAAAACCGAAAGGGATGTTGGTTAATTTGTCTTGTTGCTGGGTTTATTAATCTAGCTATTTAGTTTATGAAGTGGTAATTTGGAGTTAGAGAATGGGAAGTATGGGTAGGTCGTAATTAGTGTAGCGACATGGATCACACTGAGATGATTCGCAACTAAGATGTGCCAGTGCGCACGATCAGAGGATCTCACTGGGTTGTTGATATAGAAAGTCTTACCTCCTAAACCACCAGTGGAGTGATGCCATAGAACGCGCACTGATGTCATAGTTCGCGTTCACTCTCAACCCACAACGATGGAAGATAATTTCTTAAGGCGAAGTTATGGTAACAAGCGGCTGTCACCTCGTTAGCAGAATAATCCAGTTCCTTATTGAGAAAGAATTGTTCGGTTGGTGGTTGAAAGAGTTTACATGACCTGGTGGTCCTCCTCGAAGGGACAGTGGTTCATAGATGTTTCTCGAATTTGATGCGTTACCTTATAGCTAGGTTTAGTTTAGGGATGGTGGTGTACGGGTTTTTGGCAAACTTCTGTCTTGGTTGGTTGAGGTCTCTTTCGGCAATAGAGAGTAAGAGAGAAGAGGCTGTTGCTCTTTATCCTTATTTCGAGTAGCACGCAGAAGAAAGAGGCAGTTGGAGTGGAGGACACGACGAAATCCTTGCTCGCTGAAGAAGATTGTTACTCAAAATCATCCTTATTTGTCGGCAGACTTTAGTGGGCAGGACTTGTTCCATTTGATATGCTTCTTGAGAGTGATACTCAAGCTAGTGTTCGTGAAAGGCTTTAACAAGGTTTTTTGAAAGCTGGGTCCTTCTAAATCAGCTTTTGCAGAGTTTCTTCTTTCCTGTTCGTTTGCAGACCCTTTGATGATACGACCCGATATCTTACGTCTTCTTTGAGCTTGTTTTCTCCGAAAAATTTACTTGAGGCTGTAAGGCAATTGGCCCAGTTATGTTTGGTTCGGGAAAATCATTTGGGGGATTATGTCCATTTGGTTCAGGAGTAGCGGGTCTCTCGCTTCTGGTCATTGGCTTAAAGACACGTATGTGGTCGACACCTTGGGAGAGATCGGTGAGTATTGGTTGTCCAAAGTGTCCTCCATAGATTATGTAGAGACTTCTGATGTAGTTGAAGAGACGTGGATCTATCTTATAATACACTATATATGATTTTCTCCACTTCCATGATTTTGTATCCGAAAAAGTAAATACAAAAATTGTCTTTGAGTAGTCATTGTTTTGGTTTTTTTTTTTTAGGGATTTGAGTGCGTGTGTTTGGGTACGTAATGTAGCAGGTCTCTCGCTTTCTGGAATCGGCTTAAACCACGTAGTGGTCGACACCTTGGGAATGTGGGCGTTGTCAGTGTCCTCTATATCTGAATCATTCCTTTTATCCTGCTTTGAAATGTCATCTGTAAATTGTTCAGAGTGTTCTGATTCGGGATCAGATCTGTGCATCGAAGAGTCAGCACCAGCATCTCTTGTGTCAGTGATCTGCCATCCAGTTGAGGTGAGAGCTGGATGTTGTTTGGAAGCAGATGCATCAGACTCCCTTGGCTTCTTTGAACTTTGGTCATCATCTTTCGGAGGAGGTTTAGCTGACCCAGAAGTGGCAGAATCAGATCTTCTTTTCTTTGTTGACCTACCCTGGTTTGATCCAGCTGAAGGGCCTTCATCATCATCATCACTATCATGCTTTCTCTTGTGGTCTTTCACCTTGTCTGCAACTTCCTTATCCATGGCGTCTTCATCCGCTATCAAAGCTTCCATAAGAGCATGGTATAGACGGTAGTTGGTCGTGTTTTTGTTGGCAGACTTCTTCTTATTCATGTGACTGAAGAGAGCACTTTTTAGATCAAATTCTTCAAGATCAACTTTATCAGTTGACCTGATGGAGTAAGTTGAATCTTGTTTCTCCTCATCTTGTTCCTTTTTGGCTCTGATGATCTCCTTCGGACTCTTTTCAGATTCTTGATTCTTGACAGACTCTGGGCCAGGCAACACAGAGTATTTCTCGATTAAATCTGCAGTGTGTCGTTCAAGAACCTTATGGAGAGCATCATCAAGTTTTGTTCCTAGATAATTATCAACAGCCGTAGGAACTTGGGATCTTATTGAAGCCAACACATCAGCAGAGTGATCAGTCTTCTTTACTTCAGACATCTCTTGCTCCAATTTTGCCACTCTTAACTGAAGGGCGATGAATGGAGTGATTTCAGGGAGAGATGTGGTGATTGTTGTAGCTTCCGTGTTGATTGGTGGAGGAGTGACCAGTAATGATGGCTTAGAAGATGAGACCTCTGTGAAGGGAGCAATCACTGGAGGAGTTGAAGTTGCTGTCTGATGACTTGAATCAGGTATGGTGGAATCAGACTCCTCTCTAACTTTAGATTTCTCCTGTTCATCTTCGGTTGGTTTGTCATGAAGAAATTGATCCCCAAAGTTAAATGTGTCATCGAGATTTTTCATGGATGACATAGAACCAGAATGACTTTCTGGTTTGTCATCGATGACACGTTCATCTGTTATGAGCTTCAGGTTTTCATGAACCTTTGGGTAGGCTGTGGCGAGGAATTCTTCATCCACGTGCTCAGGGTTTGGTCCAGCAAGAGACACATGTAATTTTCCAGAGTCTGATCCAGTCTGGTCTTCTTCCATGGGCTCAGTGTCTGGTCCAGCCAGAGCCTCATGTGCTTTCTCAGGGTCTAATACAGGAATGCTTACTCCTGATGTTACGGTAGACGAGTCTACTTCACCTTGATCTTTGTCATCTTTAGGAGCAGCGGTTTCTGTTTCACTTTCTGTTCGTTCTGAATCTGACGTGGATGAAGATTCATGGATCTCTTTATCTGATGTGTCATCATCGTGTTGAGAAAAGGGTCCAGTTGTCGAATCAGGAGGAGTTTGATCACGCCTAGCAAGGATAAACTGATTGGAAGATCTTTTCTTCTTTGACATATCGATCAGGGAATGAGCTACTTGTTCTTCAGATACAACGGCCTTTCCCTTTCCCACTACTTCATGCAGTTTGGGAGTTGTTTCTGACACTGGATCCCTGATCGTTACTCCTCCAACAGGTGCCCGACCTTGTGACAGAAAGGCTGGATCCAAGCTAAGCTTGATGGCTCATTCCAGGTCAGCGTCATCACCTTCTCCTTTTCCCTTTTCTTGATGTGTTTCCAAACTCAACTTCTTAGCTAGTTCGAGATCAGGATCATTACCTTCTTCTTGAGGATTAGATTCTTGTTGAGCTTCATCATCTTCGTCAACAAGATGGAAAGTAGGCTTTCCCTTTCTAATTTTCTGTGGAAGCTTACGCTTGGAAGGTTTCTTTGTCGGAGAAGGAGCTGGCTTGGTTTGTTTGACTGGTGTGGTGGTTGTAGGCTTTTTGGGTGTAGCACGCTGTGTTGCAGGTTGCACGCTTGCACTTCCTTGAGGGGTTTTCTTTGTATTCTTAGCAACCATTTTCAGATACTTGGGATAATAAGAGGATTGTTGAATGGCTTCAGTAATCAGGGGATCGGGAATTGCCATTCCAAATACTTCAACTGACTCACCTTTTGGGACAAACTTAAGATTTCCTAAGATATAATCATCTCCAGTGTGATGAACAGCAGAGTCAGGACGTCGATGGATGTTGTTATTACTTGCCAAGTAATAGATTATCACTTTGGAAAACCGTCCATATGGGATGAGGAGAGGAGTTGTGGCTTGCTTTATGTGAGAAAAATGTCTGAATCCCTTGAGTAAACTCTTCCCATATCAGCTCTGCATGATCAACATTCGTTTGAGTGACGATTCCCCATAGCATTTGCAGAACTGGGTGTCTGGGTTTGTCATTGCCAGAAGTCTTTCCTGTCAAGCACTGGTTGAGCAAGTATAGAATTGCCCTCCAAGGTTGATACACATAATTCGTCTATATACTGGAGACAATTTCTACAGGTTCAGGATATCCCAGCTCATTAACAAAATCAATCACCGTGTCACCAGACGGAGGTAACTCAAATGGGTGAGTTGGGTTGACAGGAGTAATCGCTAATGCCTTTCTGAGAAGATCAGCACTTAGATCGAACCATTGTTCATCAACTTGACAACTATACACCCTAGTCTTCTCGTTATATGACATTGTTTTCCAGAACTGTTGCAGATAGATAGCAGGAACATTTGCTGAGGCAGTGAACGCTTGGAAGAAGTTGGTATTACTCAGGATGTCCACTGATATCTGAAAGATGGGGTTCTTTTGAATCTTTTGTGCATTGAAAAGTAGGTTGCTTTTCCCGATTGTTAACCACTGAGAGCGAGGTACAATCTGCTCATCTGTTCTTGTAGGAGGTTGAGCGGGAACATTTTGTTCTGCCATCGTATTCTGCAAAAGAGCATTTAACAAAGAAGACAAACATTGCAGAGAAACGAAGTTAGAGAGAACGTTAGCATTGATAAAAGTCAAGTAACTGCACAATTGATTAAAACAGTTGTAACTCTGGTTTGATTAAAATCTACTAATTATCCAACAGGATCAATTACTTGTTAACTAAGCCCGGATGGGTTTTAGAAAAGCAACTGGGTCATTCGAATGGGCCTTGATAGATTATTGGGCACAAATGGGTCAAAATATGAAATTTAGCCCAAACCGCCGCTAGGCAGAATGCCAACTCGCCGTTAGGAGAATTGAGCAAACCGCCGCGAATATTCGACCAAACCGCCGAGAGACGGCGGTTTACCTGTTGGATTAAAATAATAGAAAAATTATGGCAACCCGCTGTTTTGACAACCCGCTGTTAGACAACCCGCCATCAGGCAACCCGCTGTTTAGGTAACTCGCTGTTGTCAACCCGCCGTTAGGCAACTCGCTGTTGTCAACCCGCCGTTTAGGCAACTCGCTGTTGACAACCCGCCGTATGACAACTCGCTGTTGTCAACCCGCCGTTTAGGCAACTCGCTGTTGTCAACCCGCCGTTAGGCAACTCGCTGTTGTCAACCCGCCGTATGACAACTCGCTGTTGTCAAACCGCCGTTTAGGCAACTCACTGTAGTCAACCCGCTGGTTTGTCAACCCGCCGTTAAAGCAACCCGCTGTAGTCAACCCGCTGGTTTTGTCAACCCGCCGTTAAAGCAACTCACTGTAGTCAACCCGCTGGTTTGTCAACCCGCTGGTTAGGACCAGCGGGTTGAGAATTTTATTAAAACTAATAAAATAATCAACTCGCCATCAAGAAACGTACGCAACTCGCCATTCGGACTCGCCTCTTAAAATTCAAACCCCGCACCTCCTTTGTCAAACCTAATGACATCCTAAGGTATTCCTAGGCTATCCTACTCATACGACACACATTACATCCTACTTTTTCTTTCTACACGTCAACCCGCCGGTAAGAATCAAGGGCAAGACTTTCATTAATGTTTGGGATATAAAACCACACATCAAAACACATTAATATCTACCTTATGAGCAATTCCCAGCAATTAGATCACACCTTTCAACACTACATTGGTGTACTCATCTAAGAACGACCCTAGATCTATTTTTCTACATTTTTAATGTGTTTTCGTTTGATTCCTTTGATATACACACTAAATAAATGATGTAGATTAAGGACCGATACGTACCTTTGCTCGAAACACTGAAAATCGGCGATTTGAGACTTGGATCTTGGCGGCGAGTTGCGAGTGTGTGTGTGTGTGTGTTTTTCTTTGACCGGTTTTCAAAAGTTTTGACCAAAAAGGCAACTCGCCGCCCTTTTATACTCCTAAGTTACATACTTGGCAGATTTGGTCCCTTTGGTTTCCTTCTTCTTTTATTTCTTGTTTTAAGTATTTCTAAGGCATTTCTAAGATTAGGCAATTGGCCAACTTAGTCCCTATTGGTTAATAAGGCTAGGAAACAAAGAGCAAATGCTTTTTACACCCTAAACATTACAACAATAGATAACTTTGGACC
>BQNB010126731.1:0-19553 GCA_026074375.1 Tanacetum coccineum | reverse complement strand
GTTCTGCATATGACACATTGATCAAAATGATACTGATTCTTCAAAACCTATCAATGAATTTACATCATCGTTATAGAATTTTTATTTTTGATAGGAGTAATTCCCCATACATAAAAATTGCCATAATTTACGCAATTTTGTTGGACGTGACAGAAGTATGCACTATTCAACTACAATTTTTGCATAGTTACTGAATTGATTTTAATAGTTGTAATGTATAATGTTTAGCCAGAAGACTGACGTCTTATTCCGTGTCGCAAAGAGAACATATGACCTTTTTAACATCATGCCGAGGAAGAGGGTCAATGTCAAGGGAATTCTGATTCATTAAACAAAGAAGAAGGTTAATCAGTAGCTTATAGATTCACAATCATTTTTCACATGAATGGATACCCGAGTTACTTCATAATCAAATCATTAAGGATATACCTTAGCATTGTTATGACAATGGCGACAATCGAAAATCTCATCGGAACATGGTGTCTTGATCTTGCACCTCCTTTTATAGTGTGTGCAACTAAACAACCAAAAAGAAAGTACTATATTAGATCAGTCTATGGGTTCAAGTTGGTAATAATCATGCATAACCCAGATTTACCCATTTGTAAGAAAAGGTGTCCAAATAGCTATGCTTGTTCAGTTTTCTCAAAAAGGCCCATAATAATTAATCAATTCGTGAGAAAAGGTGTTGAAGTGGCCACCTAATGCTCATATATAGGTGCTTACAACTTGGTTGTGTTTTGATGACCGAATTACTGGTGAAACAAAAGTATATCACAACATAAAATTAACCCATAAAAACTTAAAAAGTAACAACTCTTACTTGATAAAGATTGTATACATAGCCTTATTTCGCCCATGGCATCTACAGATTTTCTTTCTAGAATACTCAATTGACCACGTTGTGTGTTCACAATTTATGTTACATGTAACACAACGAATGCAAGTAGCAAAAATATTAAATTTCACCTACACACACTCGACATAAAAGAACGTACACATTAACAATGTTTATAGGACATGATATATAAAACCAAATCATCATGTTTATGAACCGTTACTAACAACAGTCATCATGTCCTATAAGGTAGTAACAAAGTTATTAACTTACCGCCCCCAAAACCGCAAATGAATTTTCATTCTGCTAAAAAAAAGTCAAACTAATTTGTTTGCAAAAGTGAATTTTCATTATGGCACAAAGTTTACAAAACTTAACTGCCAAGTTGCAAAATGGGTGTTAAGACTCGCTTAAAATAAACTTGCCCACTGGACATTTACAATTAGGGCTGTCAAAAAAATCTGCATCCGCAAAACCCGACCCGTACCCGCATAATCCTAAATGATGGGCTATTCGAGTTAACCTGAATTTAGGGCCGGGTTACGGATATAGCTTTAAAGCTTATACGGGTTTTGAGTTAACCCGATTAAGATTTTTGTTATTTTTTAAACTTCTTATATATAGTGTGTAGTCCAGAATTATTTCATTTTCCTTACTTCATTTTGAATGTCTTGCTAGTAAACCAATGATTGTCAACTTTTCATTTTAAGGCCATGTCCAATTTTGTTATTATCAAAGTTTTCTACTGTCAAGCTTCCGTCTTGCTATTAACTGGAGTTGCCTTATATTATATGACATTATTGAGTTATTACGTGTCTGCTGCTAAATGCATGCATGTGTGCTTTATTAGATTAGTACTTGTATTTTGCTAGAATACCCCCATAACCCACACAACCCAACCCGCAATAGGCGTACACGAAACCACCCGTACCTGACATAACCAAAGCTTATTAGGGTCAGGTATGTGTAAAATTCTCTAAGCTCAAAACCCGAATTACCCAACCCATTTAAGGCTTTTTCGGGTCGGGTATACCCGAATAACAGTCCTACTTTCAATACACCCTTATTGTATCATGTTAATGAAAAGCTATGAAATACATGCTTTGTTACATCTATATACCACCAAAGAAAATAGTAATGTGTTCACCTTCCTCCAAGTCTTATATATGCATCCAATGTTCGCTCACCTGCATATGTAAAGATAAAATAATCTGTAATCAAGTAGTTTGTGATGTAAGCAATTGAATAATTGCACGTAATTAGGCGAAAGAAATCACAATGGGCACTTAACCCAAATTTGTATAATAAATTCAGTCATTGAAACGTTGCGTTACTGCTAAAGGTATGCAAAATGATGAAGATTTGTAAAACTAATGAGAGTTGAAAATTATAAAACTCGCCTCGATTAGTGTCCCCACATATGCTTCCAAGATAGTAATAATAAAATTTAAGGGGTAAGCTTGTTGAAAAATCATATCCTCTGCTAGGACCTCAAACTTTATATCCTTGTTTCTCATATTCCATATCGAGGTGCTGCACTTGAGCCTCCTTTTGTTTCAGTGTTGGATTTTTTTTCCCGAATGTCTTTATCTACATCTTTAACAACACACATATAATCCTTAAAATGGTCAGGCGGGTTGTAAAAGGGGTCGAGTTTGACCCGTGATTTGCACCACCCTAAGAGTTAGCGCAAAAATTAGTAAACAGCTGTGCTAAATGATTAATCAGTTTGGGGTTAGATTTATTGATACAGATATGTAAGAAAATTGCCCAATTCTTGCGGAATGAGTTCAATATTGAGTTAAACAGGTAAATATCTTTTGGCATTCAAAATGAATATATATTGGTTTGACCCGTTCCTTAACGGGTAATTAAAATCAATTTACGTCTAACTGACAACCGATTAAAGGGCTAAACAGAAACAGTTACAACTAATGATGCATATTGAAAAATCATAATATCATATAAGCATAAAATACGATGCAAAAATTCAATGGCCAAGGAAAAACAGTTGCAATTAACGATAATTAGGTCTAACTAACAGCCAAAGGTTAAACGATCAAAATCATAATGTCATATAAGCATCAAACGATTCAATAATCAACATCAACTAACCGTGCTCAAGTCAAATTAACAATCACACTTCTAAAGAATCGTAATTATATAAGCATAAAACGGAATAAAGGATAATACCTTGAATATGTTAAAGTAACGAAAGAAGAGAAAATTAGGGTTTGTGATTTGGGGGTCGTGGGTGTTGGGAGACGGCAAGTGATTAGGAAGGTTTGTTTCAACTTTCAAAGAGTGATTTTGTTTCTTTAAGTTTTCATTTTAACCCTTAGGTTCTTTGTGGATTGACTCTGTTTCCTTAAAGTTTTTTTATTATAATTCTAACACATATATTTTTGTACACAATGTTATTGAAAAAACGTATAAAAACGATTTTTTTTATAAATTTTGGTCAAATATAGAAGTATTTAGGGTTTTTTTTAATTAAATCTATTAAAAAATAAAATAGAATAAATAAAATATTGCCTAATAAAGTATGATTTGATTTTTCAGAAATGCGAATACCTTACTTGACGTTTTCATTTACTAAGTAAAAGATAGGTGGAATAAAACGACGTAGTTTTGTTCCACGCGCTACAGTGCTCGGCCCTTTGGGCTCCCAATTTGGGCCAGCCCATTTGGTTTTTTTAGGCAATGTAAAAAAAACCGCTCGACACAAAATAGAAAAAAAAATGTTAGTTCAATGACCAGGCCACAATGCATTCATATATAGTGGTGATGATTTTGATACCTTAGATTCGGTTTGTAGTCTATCTTTAACAAGTAATACATAAAACAGGTTATACAAAAACGTGTTGAAAGTTGCCCCGAGTGTACTTAAAGTAGAAAACCAAAATCATTTTCCTATAATGATATATTTTTATGAAATAGTATACGAAAATGTGCTGGAAGTCGCCCAAGTGTATTTATAATCTATGTCAATTATTCGTTAGATCACACAAACCTTGACTTTCTTAGCAGCTTCATCAAGATCTTCATCCACTGAAACTGTATGAGGCCGCAAGAACATCTGTCGAAATGGATACACAATTGTAAAGCATTATTTACTCAATTCAGATTCAATAGACGTAAATTGAACAAAAAATAATGTTATGAAGAATGAAACTCGCTACTTACTTTTTTTACTGGAGGCAGAGTTGCCTTGAACTGTTTTGTAGATACTGAATCCAAATATTTGTAGAACTTCGTGATGGCTTTCCTGAACATGGCCAATATAGTTTGTCTATCCATTTTCATGACTTCCTATGATATATAAACATATAGTTAAAATGAATCGAGTTGGTATAATCAGATTAAATGATTAATAAAGATGTTGAGGAACAAACCACAGCATAAGAATCATCTTGGTTCTGCAAGCCCATGATGAGTAACACAGACGCCTGAAGAGGTGATAATGTAACGGGAAGCTTCTCTTGGAAGTACAGGTATGCGAGTGGCAGTTTGAGATCAGAAATCTGTCAAAAGTAAAAAGTACATCAGATGCATATATAATACTCAAAAATATTATAATAAATCTTCTTACCAGATAGGGATGACCTGACCGATTCACGTAAGCTTGTAGCTTTTTCATGGAGCTTGGAGATTTAACTATATCATCATATATACCATGTGAAATGCCTGCTGACGAAGAATCTTCTACATCTGTCGAATCAAGTTTTGGATCCAAAATACTACAAAAGCAAGAAGAGTAGCCAAATACGTGTATATTTAATAGACCATCACATAAAAAATCTTTATAAATAGCTAATAAGATATCGAACACATGCCTCATTGCAAGCTCGTGTTCCATTGTATTAAATTTTGGAGAGCACAAAATCCTAGAAAAACCTGTCCTGAAAGCTACGAAATGACAAACAGAAGGAGAAATAAATCAATAGTCAACCTCAAAAAAATCCTACATTAACACATAAGACTAAGAGCACAGTACTACAGGTGGCCGACTGAGACCCAACTATTATTATTAACGGATCAATTTGGGCTTTGTTGGCTAGATCATATAGTTTAGCAATTAAGGGAGCGGATAAGATAATCGAGCAGAGTGTTTTCAGCGAATACAACAACCTCCTGTTTACTTTGTTTATTCTAGTTTTAGTTATTTATTATTGTATTTAGATATTATAAATTTATTGAATTGACATAAAAAGTGTTCATCTCATACTGCCCATATTGCAGAAGACCTTTGTTTGATAGAAATGTATGCAAACCTCGATAGTAAGGATCCAAAAATCCTAATTCATCTGAATTGCGGTTAACTTGGATATCATCAGTGTCCAGCGATTTCAGCATCATACACGTGTGCTCTCCAGTCACAGAGTTCTGACAACAAAGTATAAATATTAATTATCAGGTTTACTATGCCTCCTACCAAAAAAAAAAGATGAACAACTTTAAATAGTATAGTAGGTGACTCAACTGGAACTTCACATAAGTAAAATGGAGCAAACTTATGTTTCCTCCAGAACCGAAATAAATCAAAAGTAAGCCCAAAAGAGACACCCAGGTAGTGGAGTTTCTCGGGTGGTCTTTCACCAAGATGCACTAGCAGAGGGGGAAGGTCTGACCTTGCCTTAATATTTTCTTTTAGCAATGACACCTGCATTAATACATAAAATGTTTCTTGTCAGGAAACAGTAAGGTAACAAAACCCTAATTACTAACGATATATAAAGATATTACTTTCTCAGCAGCTTCGGTGACTTTGAAATGTGGAGAAGCTTCCAGATCATCCTTCTCAACCTCTACTTCAGATATGGGACTGAATTGACCCTCAAAGTACCTAGACAAGCAATAATAATGCATAAAGTTTTTGTTTGTAACGCCTTCATTTGAGACTTTATTTAACACAAGACAAATATAGTACCTTGCTAGCAATTCTACGGCAGCTGACCCATACCCAGCCTGCAATTTAAACAAGTTATTAGTTGTTTATTTACACTTGGCAACTTTTTATATTAAAGATAAAATGATGTCTGAGCATAAAAAGTAAACAAGAGTAGAGATACAAGATACATTTAATGCAGATGGATGTGTGGCAATGCGGACAATTCTAGCACCAGAGAGACTTGGGAAGTCTTCATCTTGGAATTGTTCACAGAATTTCCATGGAATTTGATCTCCGGAAGGCTGATGACCAGCTTGTAAACTTTTCATTACAGACATCTTTGAAATTTTTCCTTCTAGACAGATCTGTACAGCAACAATCAATAAAATATGAAACTCAAACAGCTACTGACATTTATTTATTTATTTTTTTGGTTAAAAACAGCTAATGACATCTACTCATTGCTTCAAGATGGAAAAAAAATAGTAGGCACAAACCTGGATAACACAAAGTATATCTGGGAGCTGATTCCTTGACTCATCGACAGGACCTGCACGTTTAAGTTGTTAAAATATATTGTGGAGGGAATATGGATAGACGATTTGAGTTAATTATTAACACCAACACTATGACTAACTTAATGGGGCTTAGAGCCATGGCTGGTTTGTAAGAATCCTCTGTTATACGCAAGACTGCAACACAGTTAAGCTATTCAGACAGGGGATGATTTGCGCACTCTTGTTATTGATTGATGCACACCAACTCAAGCATTAGATAGTTGTACTATATAAATATCCTGCTTTAACAGTTTGTACACCGGTATGTGCAAATCAAAAAACTAACGTGTGCAAATCACTTCCGAGACAGATATAACAATACAATCCACAACTAGAAGACAAATCATATTTTATTCAAAATCAATTACAGATAAAAGCTTCAAATCACATTCAGCATCTTCTCATTAAAAATTGTTACTGAACACCAACAAGGCCACGCTACAACTTAAAATTAATTGCTGCATCTTTTAGATTCTACATGACAGTAATCATTTTGAAAAAGCCTCTACTCAAGCTTATGTTGAAGACAAACAGCAGTAGAATCCACAATCCTAAAGGAACAACACGAATATATCTGCACGATAATATCTGAACCAAATATAAAACAGAAAGCGAAACTGCATCTCAATCACATAGGATTTTAACATCAAGCATATGAATGTGTCATTTTCCATACAATTCAGTCTGTAGTTTCTTATCTAGCTAACACCAACTAACCTGAAAAGCAAATGCTAATAAAAAAAACCATCTTTCACTTTTGAAAATATAACTTTACAGAACATAAGTCTGATTTTTAAACTGAAACAAACACCGATTCAGAACCAAACATAATTAAGGTGAAACATATGGTTGCAACAAAAACCAACCATTATAAACATATATAACAGACTTGCTACATCTCATTTCAAAGAGATCTAATTCTAGTTCAGGGAACCCCAAACTATAATACTTAACAGCTAATGCCAATTCAATAATGATCTGAATCAAACAACAATATATTCTCCACTAAATGCAACATCATCACACAATCTAAAACAAATACCACCACATAGCAAAATTCATAAGACATAACATTAAGATAAGTAAACTGATTAAAATCAAATAGTATACATTAAAGTACCAGCCAGACATAATCCTTAAAGTAAAACAAGATTTCAGAATCCAATTATCAAATTCGTAAATATTGATATTTTTATTTATAAAGAAGTGTACCAAGTAATACGAACAAGTGATGAGCTGGAGCATCCGCCAACAACTGAAGATCATTCGGAGAATTTTTGTAGTGAGAAGCAACGTATAACGCCATCATTCTCTGAACAATTTTGAAATATGTATGTAAGCATCAATATGAATACATTAATACGTAACTCATAACGGAATACTACCTACCTGCAGAAATAACTCGCTGTCTTTATGAAATGAGAAAAGTGTATCCCGGTTAACATAATACAGATTACACTCACTAGGAGGAGGAAACCTATGTGCACAAATTGCAAAATCTTAGTGAAAGGAGACAACTACTTCAACTCATATAGTATTTTGGGGCAATTTCATATCTCCCCTTCTCAAATTCAGAAATTTCATAGCATCTCAAAAACATGCTTTAAAATCATTGTACATTATGCATTCAAATGTTGTAATTTGGGTATATATGAGATTAATCATGAAAGTGGGGGGGGGGGGGGGTTAGAACGTTTTTAACCTGTTAATAGTAGGCATAGAATTTGCTACGTCCAGACAAAGTAGATTGTTAAGCCAAGATTCAACTGGATCACCAGATGCATATCTTATAGCTTCACACAATTCTATCTTTTCGAAAAGTCGGCCTGCAATATTAACAATCATAACAGATGAAATAAGATTTTAAATTCTTTTGGTATATACAGTTTTATTTTATTTCATTTAAAATCATGGCTAAGAATTTATTTAAGAATTCAGATTGTAATTTCTTAATGTATATTATAATTACAAAGTAGCAGAAATTTTTAATCGCGATTAATTACTTTCACCTGTTCATTGTATTTTTGTACTTGAGCCAGGTCTTATCAGTTATATGTATGTTAATTTATAAATTAAGAATGTTGAAATATGTGATTTGTGACAGTATCATACCAGAAGGATCAGCATTCATAGCTGTTCGACTTTGCTCTTCTAATTGCTTCAGAAGCTTCAAGGATAGAGATCTCCCTGTACCTTCATAGCTGCAAGTAAAAAACATATAAAGTAGTTAAGGTGTGCATGAAAATTGTAATAAACAACAAACAACTTCATAAAGCAGGTTATTCTTCCCTCGATTCATGTTTAAACAAACACACATAAATATATTAATTTCATACCCATTAACGGTGGAAGAAAGAAAGACCAAATAAGGCCCAATCAAAGACTTAACAACTGGCAGCGGAATAGCTGCAGCCTCATCAATCACCAAAAGTTCAACTTGAGACAATTTTCCGTGTTCATGAGGTAGTATATACTGCAAGCGCACGTGTTGTGAAGCATAAGGTCAACAGATAATAAAAACAACGGGAGGTAAATAAATAAATTTGGTTGCAGTAAATATGAAACTGACAATTTGACCCCTATCATTACTTATAATGAAAACCGATTTATCGGAACGCTTAAGCAGAATATTGCAACTTTTAAATAAAAATCAGCAGACATGTCATTTTCCATAATGAAAGTTACCCTACATATACGAACCTGAATTGTTTGTCGATGCTGTTTATGGATATCTATTCTAACAGTCGCTTTCTTGAGCTCTGGATTTGAGCTTTTCACGATATCATAATCATTGTGCTCCTAACAAAATTACATTAACAACATATATGATAACATTTATATGAAAGAAAAGAACAAATCAGCCACTCGCTCATTTTAGCAACTTAAAAATTTGAAGAAGGTAACTGTAATAAAAAGTTGAAACAGCTTTCACCTTGTAGTCGAGCATTTCAAATCCCTTTAATACAAATTCAAACAAAGTTTTAAGATTTTCTGGGCTAGGGGCTGTCACAAAAACATTTGAGTACCTACAAAATCATAATAAAAGTTAAAAGTAGATCAAAAAAAGTTAACAGAAATCAAAGAAGCACTTATCAGGTAGAGTTCTTACCCTGCAGCAACAGCTCCAGCAATTGCAAGACCAAGTGCTGCCGACTTACCACGCCCACGACCAGCAAGCAAAGCCACCGTACTACTCAGTCTCTCCTTCAAGATCGCATTAAGAAAGGTCATAACAGCTTTACCCTAAGTACATAAAGACCCATATTATGAAAACACCACAACTACGGATTGTACCGCGATAAGATTAATAAATACTCTATTGGATCATAAAAATGTTAAAAAAGGAACATGTTAAAGAAGAAGAAAATAGCAGCATTAGTAATGACCTGATCCAATGTGTAACACTGTTTAATCAAAGGACCAAATGGCATGGCATCTTTAAACTTCTCTTTTAAATCTTTTAAGTCACGTTCTGCTTCTGAGAACCCCTCTGAATCCTTTTATTGCCAAAAAAAGAGTAAGCATTATCTAAAAACAAACATACTAGAGTTTATATTTTACACATTGTGGAGATAAGAAGTGTACCTTTTGTACTTTAACGGGTGTAACAGACTTCATATGAGATGATATTGGTAATAGGTTCAACTCATCATCCATAACCATACATGATCCACATGAAGCAAGAGAAAGTAAGAAACGTTCATTAAAGCGTCCAGTTGGAGCCTCTGAATGAGATTCTGTACGGAATCTCTCATGAACATCCTGTAAGTTAAACCCATCTAATTTAGTGTTATAAAACATGAATCAACTTAATGGTCTAATATGTTTCAAAAAATATATACATCATAACTTTATTTTATACATACTTCTATATATAATAATTGACTTGTAATCTTGAACCTAAAACTGAAACTGAAGTAAAAAATTAACACGTGAAGGTCAAATGTTTGACCCTTTTTGTTACTTTGGAGGGTTTCAAATTTCAAAAAGGTGATTTCCACTTACGATTGATTACTATGTTAAAGTAATGCAAACAGAATACAAGACCCGTACCATGACCATGGTGTAGAGACTAGTGAGTGAAGACAAAGAACGAATCAACATGATAATTAATCCACCACCCTGCACTGTTTCTATAGTTCTTGCTAAAAGATTTGGTGTCAATGCTTCAAAATCCTGAAATAACAAATAGCCAACATTTATTAAAAAAGCTACAACATTAGAGGTTGACCAACGATAATGATCATTTATATACCTGTAATATGCACATGCCATACGTATTTCCAAGAATTTTTTCAGAATCCTTGTACTTGCAATACGTAATCTTAGTAGTTTGAAGAAAAAGTGAGAATTCGTCCAACTTGTCAGGATCTTCAACTCTTCCCAGGTTAATCCTTTTCATCTGTTTGGCTTGTTTTTTCTTATGACTGCAACATGGTAGTTAATCAACAAATAATAATTAGACAAGGCGGAGGCCATGTTATAAAAACATTGCAAAAACTTGCAGAGATATTAATTTTGCAATAAAATATGATATCTGCTTCATTCTTTTTCTCTGTCGTATTTGAAACTTATGAGCTTGTGTAAGAGGGTGTTTGGGATTGCTGTTTTTTTATGCTTCAGCTTAAGTAAGTGTTCATATGCCGACTCAAAATAAGTGCTTCTGAATAGAGTGTTTGGATTTGCAGTTTTTTTTATTGTTTGGCAAATTCTGCTTATTAATCAAATGATAAGTAATATGACAAACTTACCCCAGTTGTTACATATTGTCAAGTTAGTTAAGCGTAGAAACAACATATATATATACGATTAATATAGCAAAAATTGCAACATATTATACAAAAAATAATGAGCAAATTTTTGGGTACAACAGGCCAAACAATTATTTGAATGAGAATGTATTTCAATTGTATATTTTAGGGGGTGTTTGGCTAAGCTTATGAGTTGGGCTTATGTTTATGTTATATAAGCGGCTTATTGTTTATATATCATAAGCTTATTAGCCCATGCTTAGTGTTTGGATTAGTTTGAAAATGACAAAAAAAAAGACATTGGGTTAATGTAGAAAAGAAAATATGAATGTTATATTTAGGTAAAATAAGGGTAAAGTTGTAATTTGTATTGACGTGTGTTATATAAGCCCAAACCCTCAAAAAAAAACACACTTTTATGGCTTATAAAAAACCCATATATAAGCTCATAAGCCCACTCGTACAAGCTATATAAGGTAAAACAAATAGGTTAAAAATTTAAAGTAAAAGGTTAAATAAAATTTTAGATAAAAAGAGCTTTAAGAAAAAGTAGAAAAGCAGAAGAAACAAAATAAGTGCCAAAACCATATAAGCCATAAGTTCATTTTAAATGCTAGACATTTTTATGTGTATGTTTACAAGAAGAATTCAGCTTATATAAAAGAAGAAGAAGAAGAAGAAGAAGAAAAAAGAAAAGAAAACCTGCTAAGCTCAAGTTTATTCCTGTAACACCATAGAACATTGGAATTTTTAGGTCTGGACATATTATCGATTGATTCCATACGAAGCATGTAGTGTAGGCTCACAATCTGGACGGACCAAATCTACAATTTTGGCCAAACCACAAGGACCATTTTTGCAATTTACTCTTAAATTTTAGATAAAAAGAGCTTTAAGAAAAAGTAGAAAAGCAGAAGAAACAAAATAAGTGCCAAAACCATATAAGCCATAAGTTCATTTTAAATGCTAGACATTTTTATGTGTATAGTTTTACAAGGAAGAATTCAGCGTATAAAAGAAGAAAAGAATAAAAAAGAAAAGAAACCCTGCTAAGCTCAATATTATTCCTGTAACACCATATAACATTGAGAATTTTTATGACTGGACATATTATCGATTGAATCCATACGAAGCATGTAGTGTAGGCTCACAAACTGTCCCACATTTATAAAAATATAGATAAAGAGCATGAAATTAAAACAAACAATTATGGGTTTATGGTGACACACGCACCTGGTCACGAACTGTTCACCAACAATAACAAAAAACGAAACGGTGACTGGTCCTTCGACTCCGTTTCGAATTAGCCGTTCTCACTCGTTCATTCCACCTTCTTCGCACCATCTTTTTGCCGCAATCCAAAACCCCTAACTTTAACCTGTCTGTTAATCGTTTATACGTTACATTTGTTATTATTGGTATCTGGGCCATAAGCCCACCGGTTTCAACTTTTGTTAAAATTTTATCCAGCCCATACCGAATTCGCTTGTGAGCAAAAAAAAAACCCCGAAAACCGAACCGAACCGAACCTACGAATTCGATTTTCGGTTGAATATGAACAGAACCAAAAACCAAGTTTATATATATATAGTAGAGAGTTTTTTCAGAACCAAACCAAATGTACAGAACAGCGAGAACTACAACATCAACAATCCGATTTTTTTTACATATTTTAAACTTTTTTTCATTTAATATCAAAAAGGGTATTTAAGGTAAAATTACATTTATAAATTTTTTGGATTTTTCAATAAAAAACGTTTTTTTTAGTTCCAAAATTTTAGAAATTTGTTAAAATATTTTTAAGCATGTTCTAGATTTTGAAAAGGTATGCGTGCATATGTAAAAAATATAAGATGCAAATTGTGATTTTTTTCATGTATTTGTATATGTTTTTTGGGTGGTTCATTCTGAAACTCAAATGTTCATGTAAACCTACAATAACTTCATATTCTAAACAAACATCCAAAAACATAAAGTACAAAATATCCAAAAACTCTTAACTTCTAAGCCTACAATTCATTCAAATTACAAAATACAAACTAAGAAAATAAAAATAAAATTCGACTATGCACTCGTGCACATATTAATCTTCTTCGGCGGTGCTTTATCTTCCATGCATGCACATGATTTCACGTCAAAAAACACTCAACTTTGCACTTTATACTCCCATCGCCATCCAAAATAAAGTCTACACGACTCTATGTATCAAGTTGGGCACATATTATTTTCTTGGTGTGCACATGTATTTTTCATCTACATATGTTCTGATATAGTCTTGTGTGTCCCATTACACGTCATCTTTAAGGTCCCTGCAATATAAATAAGTATATAACTATTATAATTTTAATATAGGTACAACATCAGAATACAACTATTATAATAACCACAACGCAACCATTCAATCATGTAATGACCACTCCCTAATATTAATAAATTGATCTCACAAATGCTACATAACCATTTTTAAACTGATTCTTTACGGCATCATTTAAACATGAGTCACTTCTTCCCATACCAAATTGTTGGGCTTCAAAGAACATAGATTGAATTTTTAATTTCTCTCAAATATATTAAAACATATGTGCATGCCTCAAAGAACATGTGGCATTTTCAGTTTTCAAAAATCTTAAAATGATTAAATTACACTATAGTTGAGTAAAATTATAAAGGTCTAACAACAAATACAATGACCGTACAAAACCACATCATCACACAACTCAAAATACCAAAATCTATTCTATAAAAAACAAAATAACCGTATGCACAATCTTTACTTATATCAAATCAGAATAACCATTTTGCATAACAATATGCACAATAACTAAACAAACATATTTAAGCAATCAGAGACCACTCATAAAATTTGCGTACTACAATTTTAAA
This sequence comes from Tanacetum coccineum, assembly GCA_026074375.1. Classification (NCBI taxonomy): domain Eukaryota; kingdom Viridiplantae; phylum Streptophyta; class Magnoliopsida; order Asterales; family Asteraceae; genus Tanacetum; species Tanacetum coccineum. Next base: position 5,633 of record BQNB010126731.1, on the reverse strand, counting down.
AGAAAAACAAACTAGCCTAAATCCATGTAAAATAAGAATATCCACGCTATAACACATGGTAACACCTGAAATGAAAAAAAAGGAGAATAGGATCATTGTAGCTTCAATATTAAATTTAATCAAATATAAAACACGATATTCTTAACAAATTACAATTGCATAGGCTTTGATACTTAATACTCAAATCAATTTAAAAATCATATCCAAATCATGTACATGACCCAACCATATATACGAATGAACTCATTTGCAAACACTCGACGGCTATGGAAAACGTCATTTTAATTAAAAACCATTATATGCATTTGAAGACCTAGATAAACATATTTACAACAACTATTATAAGTTTAAGCAATAGATAAACCAAAAAAGTCCCAAAGAAATCCATGACCAATTGCCAACATGGCTCACGACACATCAATGAATAAATAGTATAATAATCCCGTTTTTTTTTTGTGTATCCAAGCAAACAAATAGAAAATAAAAAACAAAAACAATAAATAGTTAAAACAATAAGCATTAACCTTGTGCAAATAAGAAAATCAAAAAGCAATTTGGTGTTGCAACCTTTAACTGATTGGTTGATATGCGAGATTCGGAACGGCATGAAACACCAACGAGCAGTAACATCATCATACTTAAAACATGTATTTCAAATATAGAAAATTGATATTTTTTTTGAAAGATTTTGTGAAAATTAGAGGTCGGTGATCCAATCAGATCTGGAAAAATAGGAGAGAGGCTGGATGTGTGGGAGTGGTTTTGGCAGGAGGGATCTTTTAAAAAATTATAACTGCCTTATGTTTGTGATTAATTTATGATAGGAAGTTCCGTAATTACCCTTCAAGCTAATAAAGTGTATCATTTTAATTTTAATGTATTTACAATAATGCCATTTTAATTCCAGCCATAGATTATATTGATCAAAGGCTAAAATTGGTTCTCGCAGTTCTGTACATTTGTTTGGTTCTGAAAAGAACTTTCTGTTTTATAAGTTATGAAAGTTTAGGGGGTTATTTGTTTTTTTTAAAGTTATACTACCTTCGTCCCAGATTAAGTGTCCAGTTTGACTTTTCAAAGTCAAACTGGTTCAACTTATATATATATATGGGGCTAACTATGACTGGATTAATATGAATTAGTGACATGGCGCCACCTCAAAGATGACATGGCACCCATATGATATAAACGATGACATGGAACTTCACATTCCATGAAAATATATATATATATATATATCTACATTATATATAAGAGGAGGAATGCTACATATTATTCCACTTGCATCCCACTGCCATGTCATAATGCCTTGTCATCCTTCAAGCCATGTCATCACTTATTTCTTTTTTTTAAATTCGATATTCACAAAGAAGCAACTCAACCAGTGGATCACTCCACAAGTTGTGACTAATAATTAAAAAACAAATATGTCATGCTTAAAAAAATTATCATGTATTTATTTTAAGTTGATATAGATCCCAAAAAGATAAATTTAGAGTTTATTTTTAGTTGATATCCATAAAAAAAATGCAGGAAAGTTAACCTAAATTATCAACAAACGTATAGCAACGACAAAGGCAGTCATAAAAATCTGAATAATCGTGTATTTTATCTTATAAAGGTATGTGTTCTCTTCTTTTATGTGTTATATAATGTTTTTCATTGACGTTACTAACTACTGACCAATTCAGTTTATATGCTCACACGATTGCATTAAGATACAATTGATGAACTTTATGATATAAAAGAAGAATCCCGTATTATGTAGCATATCCTAGCCGAAGACAGAAAAGTATTACGCATTGTTATTGATTTAGTGAATGTTGATAGTAATTGTGAATCTATTATTGTTATTGAATACATTAGTTTGTGAATAATGTTGTGTTTTGATTCAATGTTTACGTATATCTTTATGTTAGAATTGTTGTTTTGCATGACATTAGTGGTATGACAATGAATGTGGATACAGGTAATCTTGCAGTTTCTTTCCTTCTTTTCCTACATTAGTTTGTATATAAATTGTCAACTGTCATCATGTATGTCATCTCCTTTTATTTTTGTCACTTATAAACTATAAATTGTTTTTTTGCAGCTCCCATGTGAATTGACTGATCGCCACCTTGCATCCACTTGAAGCCAAATATTCAATCATGTGAATGGTGACCGATCTACCTAACTAATGTGTTGATTTTTCTTTTAAGTTTTGAATAATGCGAAACTTTTGTACAATGGTTTTGGTGGTACTACAGATTTGGAATAATGTTGTGCATGTTGCATTGTACCAAGTCTGATATTAGCTTTGTAGGCTCCTTTTTGGTTGTTTTTAGTTTGTTTAGTTATTTTGCTTCTTTTGTTTAATGACCCTCTTTTAAATGCATTGAATTTACAACATAATTCATACTAATTTAATACAGTATATTTTTATTCTTCAGGAAGATGAACTTGCTTTATATGCCCTAATATGGTTTCTTTGCAGACCAAAGGATTTCTCAAAACACTAACGATGAAAGGTATGTAATCTTTTGTATTATTGTTTTCAATTTGATCAATCGCGGGTTAGTTTTTAATTTCTCAAAACTCGATAGACCAGACCTGATAAGCCCCCCGAAACCCGACCCGATAACCCAACCGTTTGACACTCCAATAGGGAGTTATAGTATGTCTTTCACAGACGAGCCCTTTTGAAAAAACTTCACCTACTTCACACATTTTGAACTTGATGGTTCATTCTTTTAAGTTTAAGATGTGGACTAATCTCTTTTGCAAATCAAGACCATGCAAATGTGTCATCTTCCAAGCTCAGAAATACTCTCATCAAGCCATTGGATATTCAACTACAAATCCAAACATTAGAGTCGATACCCTTGCTCATAATCTTTTTTATCCCCAGAAACCACTTTTTCAAAGTCTTCTTTTTGATTGTATTAGAGAACCCAAATATAGTAATGGTCAATGATTACAGCCAAGGGATAAATATTACAGGATCCATTGGTTATTAGAACATGTTAGAAGCTACAAGGCAGACATTTTTAACAAAGAATGCAAGAAGGCCAAATCAGAGAACAATATAATATTTGGGAAAATTGTAAGTAAAATCGGTTGTGTAGATAACCTAAATGATGATGGCTTTCCATATGATGGTGCTCGGTTAAATAGTGGTGATATTATCATAGGAAAGCATGCAGAAGAAGGGGCTGACCATAGTATCAAATTAAAGCATGATGAAAAAGGATATGTGCAGAAAGTTGTACTATCTGCTAACGATGATGGTAAAAACTTCACCACTGTATCTCTAAGACATGTATTTATTTCACTAAATGAAATTGTTTTACTTATAATGTCGGTAACTACATATAATATGAGAACATAGAATGACTGATTTCTCTATTATTGTAGGTACGCATACCAAGTTTGGGAGACAATTTCTCGAGCATGCATGGGCAAAAGGGTATTTTGGGGTTTTTGGAGTCTCAGGAGAACTTTCCATTCACCACACAAGGAATAGTTACAGATATTGTAATAAACCCACATGCGTTTCCTTCTCGACAAACCCCGGGTGAGCTGCTGGAGGCTGCACTGGGTAAGGGGATTGCCTTGGGTGGCTCAGTGGAATATGTCACCTCTTTTTCTACTCCCACAATTGAGACCAGAACTGACCAACTTCACATGTATACAAAAGACTAGCGTACCCTCATTTGGATGTTCGTATTTCTTGAGAGAATTTTTACCCCTATCAGTTTACATTTGCAGGTGTGGATTTTCTAGATGGGGAAACGAGAGAGTTTATGATAGGCTAACAGGTGAAAAGGTTGAGTCACTCATGTTCATGGGCCTGACATTTTACCAAAAGCTGGTCCACATATCTGAAGACAAAGTCAGATACCGTAACAAAGGCCCTGTTTATCCTCTTACACGACAACCAGTTGCGGACCGCAAACGTTTTGGTGGGGTCAAGTTTGGGGATTTGGAGAGGGACTGCATATGTGATGCTTCACATATGCATATCTGTAGGAAATCCAAAAACATGGCGAGTGTGATCCAGAGGTCAGTTCCGCGAGCCAAGCTTCTCGATTTTCCACCGCCCCATTTTCTCCAATCACCGCCGCCCCCTCATTTTCTCCAATCGTAAGTCTCAATCTATGTTTTTTTTTAGTTTTTAAAACTATAATTAGGGTTTCGACAATTAGTTAGGGAGAAAATAAGGGTTTTACGGAAAAATGAATTTTCCTTAACCTTTGATTATGAATATGGAGGTTCCATTCTGGAATTGTGAGTTTTAAAAATATTGGAGTATTAATAAATAATAATATGTGTTTTTCTTTTCTTTTGGTAATGATTTTGTGGTCACTAAATGGTTTGAATGCCATATTGCGAGGGTTTGGGATATGTAGGCACTACCCTGTTGCAAAGGTAATGACCAATAACACTGAATGAATAATATTAATCATTTGGATATAAATCTTTACTTTTTCAGTTTTCCTCTTTCGGTTCATAAAATCAACTATTATAGATCTAAATAATACTTTATATTAACGGCATCTTTTTTCAATATGAATGTCCACAAGGTCACTTTAATTTTGCTGTTTTGTTTGTTATTTTCAGTCAATGATCGAGCTAACCCGCCTCGGGATGAGGAAGTTGGTGACGGAACTACATCAGTCGTTGTTGTTCTTGATATACCTTTTTATATTTTAATTTTCATATGTTTTGTTATACTAAAAGAAACTTATATCTTGTCTTGCTTATTACTAATGGTTAACTTTTAAATTTCCAGTTGGTCAGGTGCTTCATGTTGCGGAAGTATCATTTTCCTCACTTTCACGCATGAAACGACGTGGTTTAGCTGCAACCGTTTGATGGTTTCAGTGGCAACCTGACCCGCTGTCATATAAGACAACGTAGTGTGTCTTTGGGTTGCTTAGAAACGGTGTCGTTAAATACAAATTTTTGGTAGAACTAATATCAGGATACGTATCTTTCGCATAACGAATCTGCCATACCTATCTGATGCTCCCGCACGTGGCATGTCGAACTTAGAGCCGTCTATATTTCGTTGATTGTTGTTGTGATGATTGAATTTTTATCATTGGTTTATTTTTGATTTTTGATTTTTAGGGTTTATGGGGTGTTATTTGAAGGTGATTTTCACCAGCAGATGGTTGTAAACAATCATTATACGGAGTGGAGCTGGGTGAAGCAAAGTAGCGTACACGAGATGATGCCATGACCAAGAAGGTACCAACTTGTAATAACATCTTTAAACTTTTAGATTGATTTTCATACACTGCTACGGAGAAGGATGGTGGACCAAAATGTGGAAAAACAATGTTACGAAACCAGCAAAAAGTACCAATACAACTCATTGTCCCTATTGTTTAGAACACATAATAATTAATTCATTGACTATTGCATTAGTTTAAATTTAATTATCTTTGAATGTGTATCTATGAACAAATAATAATTTAATTGTTCACACTTTTAGTTTAGAATACACGTGTAAAATAGGGCTATGTTAAGTAAGAACATTTTTTAAAATAGGCATCCAGGTAAAAACAATGCTTCAAGAATGAGGTATTGTTGTTGTTTTACGAATAAGAGATCAAGTCCATATATGCTCATTGAAGACTTAATGA